>JABXNX010003531.1:0-28780 GCA_014843695.1 Archivesica marissinica | reverse complement strand
TATAATACATTACATGTACATCACTGTATAATACATTACATGTACATCACTGTATAATACATTACATGTACATCACTGTATAATACATTGCCCATACATCACTGTATAATACATTGCCCATACATCACTGTATAATACATTGCCCATACATCACTGTATAATACATTGCCCATACATCACTGTATAATACATTACATATACATCACTGTATAATACATTGCCCATACATCACTGTATAATACATTGCCCATACATCACTGTATAATACATTGCCCATACATCACTGTATAATACATTACATGTACATCACTGTATAATACATTGCATGTACATCACTGTATAATACATTACATGTACATCACTGTATAATACATTGCATATACATCACTGTATAATACATTGCACGTACATCACTGTATAATACATTGCACGTACATCACTGTATAATACATTGCACATACATCACTGTATAATACATTGCATGTACATCACTGTATAATACATTGCATATACATCACTGTATAATACATTGCACGTACATCACTGTATAATACATTACATGTACATCACTGTATAATACATTGCATGTACATCACTGTATAATACATTGCACGTACATCACTGTATAATACATTGCATATACATCACTGTATAATACATTGCATGTACATCACTGTATAATACATTGCATGTACATCACTGTATAATACATTGCCCATACATCACTGTATAATACATTGCCCATACATCACTGTATAATACATTACATATACATCACTGTATAATACATTACATATACATCACTGTATAATACATTGCCCATGCATCACTGTATAATACATTACATATACATCACTGTATAATACATTGCCCATGCATCACTGTATAATACATTGCATATACATCACTGTATAATACATTGCCCATGCATCACTGTATAATACATTACATATACATCACTGTATAATACATTGCCCATACATCACTGTATAATACATTGCCCATACATCACTGTATAATACATTGCCCATACATCACTGTATAATACATTACATGTACATCACTGTATAATACATTACATATACATCACTGTATAATACATTACATGTACATCACTGTATAATACATTGCCTATACATCACTGTATAATACATTACATATACATCACTGTATAATACATTACATGTACATCACTGTATAATACATTACATGTACATCACTGTATAATACATTGCATGTACATCACTGTATAATACATTACATGTACATCACTGTATAATACATTACATGTACATCACTGTATAATACATTACATGTACATCACTGTATAATACATTGCATGTACATCACTGTATAATACATTGCATATACATCACTGTATAATACATTACATGTACATCACTGTATAATACATTACATGTACATCACTGTATAATACATTGCCATACATCACTGTATAATACATTACATATACATCACTGTATAATACATTGCCCATACATCACTGTATAATACATTGCCCATACATCACTGTATAATACATTGCCCATACATCACTGTATAATACATTACATGTACATCACTGTATAATACATTACATATACATCACTGTATAATACATTACATGTACATCACTGTATAATACATTGCACGTACATCACTGTATAATACATTACATGTACATCACTGTATAATACATTACATGTACATCACTGTATAATACATTACATGTACATCACTGTATAATACATTACATGTACATCACTGTATAATACATTGCATGTACATCACTGTATAATACATTACATGTACATCACTGTATAATACATTACATGTACATCACTGTATAATACATTACATGTACATCACTGTATAATACATTACATGTACATCACTGTATAATACATTGCATGTACATCACTGTATAATACATTACATGTACATCACTGTATAATACATTGCCCATACATCACTGTATAATACATTACATATACATCACTGTATAATACATTACATATACATCACTGTATAATACATTACATATACATCACTGTATAATACATTGCCCATACATCACTGTATAATACATTGCCCATACATCACTGTATAATACATTACATATACATCACTGTATAATACATTGCCCATACATCACTGTATAATACATTACGCATACATCACTGTATAATACATTACATATACATCACTGTATAATACATTACATGTACATCACTGTATAATACATTACATGTACATCACTGTATAATACATTGCATGTACATCACTGTATAATACATTGCATGTACATCACTGTATAATACATTACATGTACATCACTGTATAATACATTACATGTACATCACTGTATAATACATTGCCCATACATCACTGTATAATACATTACATATACATCACTGTATAATACATTGCCCATACATCACTGTATAATACATTGCCCATACATCACTGTATAATACATTGCCCATACATCACTGTATAATACATTACATGTACATCACTGTATAATACATTACATATACATCACTGTATAATACATTACATGTACATCACTGTATAATACATTGCCCATACATCACTGTATAATACATTACATGTACATCACTGTATAATACATTACATGTACATCACTGTATAATACATTACATGTACATCACTGTATAATACATTACATGTACATCACTGTATAATACATTGCCCATACATCACTGTATAATACATTGCCCATACATCACTGTATAATACATTACATGTACATCACTGTATAATACATTGCCCATACATCACTGTATAATACATTGCCCATACATCACTGTATAATACATTGCGTGTACATCACTGTATAATACATTGCATGTACATCACTGTATAATACATTGCCCATACATCACTGTATAATACATTACATGTACATCACTGTATAATACATTGCATGTACATCACTGTATAATACATTGCATGTACATCACTGTATAATACATTACATGTACATCACTGTATAATACATTACATGTACATCACTGTATAATACATTACATGTACATCACTGTATAATACATTGCATGTACATCACTGTATAATACATTGCATGTACATCACTGTATAATACATTGCATGTACATCACTGTATAATACATTACATGTACATCACTGTATAATACATTGCCCATACATCACTGTATAATACATTGCATATACATCACTGTATAATACATTGCCCATACATCACTGTATAATACATTACATATACATCACTGTATAATACATTGCCCATACATCACTGTATAATACATTACATATACATCACTGTATAATACATTACCTATACATCACTGTATAATACATTACATATACATCACTGTATAATACATTACATATACATCACTGTATAATACATTACATATACATCACTGTATAATACATTGCCCATACATCACTGTATAATACATTGCCCATACATCACTGTATAATACATTACATATACATCACTGTATAATACATTGCCCATACATCACTGTATAATACATTACGCATACATCACTGTATAATACATTACATATACATCACTGTATAATACATTACATGTACATCACTGTATAATACATTACATGTACATCACTGTATAATACATTGCATGTACATCACTGTATAATACATTACATGTACATCACTGTATAATACATTACATGTACCTCACTGTATAATACATTGACCATACATCACTGTATAATACATTACATATACATCACTGTATAATACATTGCCCATACATCACTGTATAATACATTGCCCATACATCACTGTTTAATACATTGCCCATACATCACTGTATAATATATTACATGTACAGCACTGTATAATACATTACATATACATCACTGTATAATACATTACATGTACATCACTGTATAATACATTGCCCATACATCACTGTATAATACATTACACGTACATCACTGTATAATACATTACATGTACATCACTGTATAATACATTACATATACATCACTGTATAATACATTGCATGTACATCACTGTATAATACATTACATGTACATCACTGTATAATACATTGCATATACATCACTGTATAATACATTACATATACATCACTGTATAATACATTGCACGTACATCACTGTATAATACATTGCATGTACATCACTGTATAATACATTACATATACATCACTGTATAATACATTACATGTACATCACTGTATAATACATTACATGTACATCACTGTATAATACATTGCCCATATATCACTGTATAATACATTACATATACATCACTGTATAATACATTACATGTACATCACTGTATAATACATTGCATGTACATCACTGTATAATACATTGCCCATACATCACTGTATAATACATTGCCCATACATCACTGTATAATACATTACATGTACATCACTGTATAATACATTGCCCATACATCACTGTATAATACATGTACATCACTGTATAATACATTACATGTACATCACTGTATAATACATTGCCCATACATCACTGTATAATACATTACATATACATCACTGTATAATACATTGCCCATACATCACTGTATAATACATTGCCCATACATCACTGTATAATACATTGCCCATACATCACTGTATAATACATTACATATACATCACTGTATAATACATTGCCCATACATCACTGTATAATACATTGCCCATACATCACTGTATAATACATTACATATACATCACTGTATAATACATTGCCCATACATCACTGTATAATACATTGCCCATACATCACTGTATAATACATTACATGTACATCACTGTATAATACATTGCCCATACATCACTGTATAATACATTACATATACATCACTGTATAATACATTACATATACATCACTGTATAATACATTGCCCATACATCACTGTATAATACATTACATATACATCACTGTATAATACATTACATGTACATCACTGTTATACATCGTACATCACTGTATAATACATTACATGTACATCACTGTATAATACATTACATGTACATCACTGTATAATACATTACATGTACATCACTGTATAATACATTGCCCATACATCACTGTATAATACATTGCCCATACATCACTGTATAATACATTGCCCATACATCACTGTATAATACATTGCCCATACATCACTGTATAATACATTGCGTGTACATCACTGTATAATACATTGCATGTACATCACTGTATAATACATTGCCCATACATCACTGTATAATACATTACATGTACATCACTGTATAATACATTGCATGTACATCACTGTATAATACATTGCATGTACATCACTGTATAATACATTACATGTACATCACTGTATAATACATTACATGTACATCACTGTATAATACATTACACGTACATCACTGTATAATACATTGCATGTACATCACTGTATAATACATTGCATGTACATCACTGTATAATACATTACATGTACATCACTGTATAATACATTGCATATACATCACTGTATAATACATTGCCCATACATCACTGTATAATACATTACATATACATCACTGTATAATACATTGCCCATACATCACTGTATAATACATTACATATACATCACTGTATAATACATTACGTATACATCACTGTATAATACATTACGTATACATCACTGTATAATACATTACATATACATCACTGTATAATACATTACGTATACATCACTGTATAATACATTGCCCATACATCACTGTATAATACATTGCCCATACATCACTTTATAATACATTACGTATACATCACTGTATAATACATTGCCCATACATCACTGTATAATACATTACGCATACATCACTGTATAATACATTACATATACATCACTGTATAATACATTACATATACATCACTGTATAATACATTACATATACATCACTGTATAATACATTACGTATACATCACTGTATAATACATTACGTATACATCACTGTATAATACATTACATATACATCACTGTATAATACATTACGTATACATCACTGTATAATACATTACGTATACATCACTGTATAATACATTGCCCATACATCACTGTATAATACATTACATATACATCACTGTATAATACATTACCTGTACATCACTGTATAATACATTGCATGTACATCACTGTATAATACATTGCCCATACATCACTGTATAATACATTGCCCATACATCACTGTATAATACATTGCCCATACATCACTGTATAATACATTGCCCATACATCACTGTATAATACATTGCCCATACATCACTGTATAATACATTGCCCATACATCACTGTATAATACATTACATGTACATCACTGTATAATACATTACATATACATCACTGTATAATACATTACATGTACATCACTGTATAATACATTGCCCATACATCACTGTATAATACATTACATATACATCACTGTATAATACATTACATATACATCACTGTATAATACATTACATGTACATCACTGTATAATACATTGCATGTACATCACTGTATAATACATTACATGTACATCACTGTATAATACATTACATGTACATCACTGTATAATACATTACATGTACATCACTGTATAATACATTGCATGTACATCACTGTATAATACATTGCATGTACATCACTGTATAATACATTACATGTACCTCACTGTATAATACATTACATGTACCTCACTGTATAATACATTGACCATACATCACTGTATAATACATTACATATACATCACTGTATAATACATTGCCCATACATCACTGTATAATACATTGCCCATACATCACTGTTTAATACATTGCCCATACATCACTGTATAATATATTACATGTACAGCACTGTATAATACATTACATATACATCACTGTATAATACATTACATGTACATCACTGTATAATACATTGCCCATACATCACTGTATAATACATTACACGTACATCACTGTATAATACATTACACGTACATCACTGTATAATACATTACATATACATCACTGTATAATACATTGCATGTACATCACTGTATAATACATTACATGTACATCACTGTATAATACATTGCATATACATCACTGTATAATACATTACATATACATCACTATATAATACATTGCACGTACATCACTGTATAATACATTGCATGTACATCACTGTATAATACATTACATATACATCACTGTATAATACATTACATGTACATCACTGTATAATACATTACATGTACATCACTGTATAATACATTGCCCATATATCACTGTATAATACATTACATATACATCACTGTATAATACATTACATGTACATCACTGTATAATACATTGCATGTCCATCACTGTATAATACATTGCCCATACATCACTGTATAATACATTGCCCATACATCACTGTATAATACATTACATGTACATCACTGTATAATACATTGCCCATACATCACTGTATAATACATGTACATCACTGTATAATACATTACATGTACATCACTGTATAATACATTGCCCATACAACACTATATAATACATTACATATACATCACTGTATAATACATTGCCCATACATCACTGTATAATACATTGTCCATACATCACTGTATAATACATTGCCCATGCATCACTGTATAATACATTACATATACATCACTGTATAATACAATGCCCATATATCACTGTATAATACAATGCCCATACATCACTGTATAATACATTACATATACATCACTGTATAATACATTGCCCATACATCACTGTTTAATACATTGCACATACATCACTGTATAATATATTACATGTACATCACTGTATAATACATTGCCCATACATCACTGTATAATACATTACATATACATCACTGTATAATACATTACATATACATCACTGTATAATACATTGCCCATACATCACTGTATAATACATTACATATACATCACTGTATACTACATTACATGTACATCACTGTATACTACATAACATGTACATCACTGTATACTACATTACATGTACATCACTGTATAATACATTGCCCATACATCACTGTATAATACATTGCCCATACATCACTGTATAATACATTGCCCATACATCACTGTATAATACATTGCTCATACATCACTGTATACTACATTACATGTACATCACTGTATAATACATTTCCCATACATCACTGTATAATACATTCCCATACATCACTGTATAATACATTGCCCATACATCACTGTATAATACATTGCGTGTACATCACTGTATAATACATTGCATGTACATCACAGTATAATACATTGCCCATACATCACTGTATAATACATTACATGTACATCACTTTATAATACATTGAATGTACATCACTGTATAATACATTGCATGTACATCACTGTATAATACATTACATGTACATCACTGTATAATACATTACATGTACATCACTGTATAATACATTACACGTACATCACTGTATAATACATTGCAAGTACATCACTGTATATTACATTGCATGTACATCACTGTATAATACATTACATGTACATCACTGTATAATACATTGCCCATACATCACTGTATAATACATTACATATACATCACTGTATAATACATTACATATACATCACTGTATAATACATTACGTATACATCACTGTATAATACATTACGTATACATCACTGTATAATACATTACGTATACATCACTGTATAATACATTACATATACATCACTGTATAATACATTACGTATACATCACTGTATAATACATTACGTATACATCACTGTATAATACATTGCCCATACATCACTGTATAATACATTACATATACATCACTGTATAATACATTACCTGTACATCACTGTATAATACATTGCATGTACATCACTGTATAATACATTGCCCATACATCACTGTATAATACATTGCCCATACATCACTGTATAATACATTGCCCATACATCACTGTATAATACATTGCCCATACATCACTGTATAATACATTGCCCATACATCACTGTATAATACATTACATGTACATCACTGTATAATACATTACATATACATCACTGTATAATACATTACATGTACATCACTGTATAATACATTGCCCATACATCACTGTATAATACATTACATATACATCACTGTATAATACATTACATATACATCACTGTATAATACATTACATGTACATCACTGTATAATACATTGCATGTACATCACTGTATAATACATTACATGTACATCACTGTATAATACATTACATGTACATCACTGTATAATACATTACATGTACATCACTGTATAATACATTGCATGTACATCACTGTATAATACATTGCATGTACATCACTGTATAATACATTACATGTACATCACTGTATAATACATTACATGTACATCACTGTATAATACATTGACCATACATCACTGTATAATACATTACATATACATCACTGTATAATACATTGCCCATACATCACTGTATAATACATTGCCCATACATCACTGTTATACATTGCCCATACATCACTGTATAATAATTACATGTACAGCACTGTATAATACATTACATATACATCACTGTATAATACATTACATGTACATCACTGTATAATACATTGCCCATACATCACTGTATAATACATTACACGTACATCACTGTATAATACATTACATGTACATCACTGTATAATACATTACATATACATCACTGTATAATACATTGCATGTACATCACTGTATAATACATTACATGTACATCACTGTATAATACATTGCCCATACATCACTGTATAATACATTGCATATACATCACTGTATAATACATTGCCCATACATCACTGTATAATACATTACATATACATCACTGTATAATACATTGCCCATACATCACTGTATAATACATTACATATACATCACTGTATAATACATTACGTATACATCACTGTATAATACATTACGTATACATCACTGTATAATACATTACATATACATCACTGTATAATACATTACGTATACATCACTGTATAATACATTGCCCATACATCATTGTATAATACATTGCCCATACATCACTGTATAATACATTACGTATACATCACTGTATAATACATTGCCCATACATCACTGTATAATACATTACGCATACATCACTGTATAATACATTACGTATACATCACTGTATAATACATTACATGTACATCACTGTATAATACATTACATGTACATCACTGTATAATACATTGCATGTACATCACTGTATAATACATTGCATGTACATCACTGTATAATACATTACATGTACATCACTGTATAATACATTACATGTACATCACTGTATAATACATTGACCATACATCACTGTATAATACATTACATATACATCACTGTATAATACATTGCCCATACATCACTGTATAATACATTGCCCATACATCACTGTATAATACATTGCCCATACATCACTGTATAATATATTACATGTACATCACTGTATAATACATTACATATACATCACTGTATAATACATTACATGTACATCACTGTATAATACATTGCCCATACATCACTGTATAATACATTACATGTACATCACTGTATAATACATTACACGTACATCACTGTATAATACATTACATATACATCACTGTATAATACATTGCATGTACATCACTGTATAATACATTACATGTACATCACTGTATAATACATTGCCCATACATCACTGTATAATACATTGCCCATACATCACTGTATAATACATTGCATGTACATCACTGTATAATACATTGCATGTACATCACTGTATAATACATTGCCCATACATCACTGTATAATACATTACATGTACATCACTGTATAATACATTACATGTACATCACTGTATAATACATTGCATGTACATCACTGTATAATACATTGCATGTACATCACTGTATAATACATTGCCCATACATCACTGTATAATACATTGCCCATACATCACTGTATAATACATTACATATACATCACTGTATAATACATTGCCCATACATCACTGTATAATACATTACGTATACATCACTGTATAATACATTGCCCATACATCACTGTATAATACATTACATATACATCACTGTATAATACATTGCATGTACATCACTGTATAATACATTACATGTACATCACTGTATAATACATTGCCATGCCAGTGTAGCACCAGGTGGCAAGGGGTAGTTCTGTCAGAACAAGGATGATGTATATGTGCATGTCAGTGGTAGTAACCACGACAGTTCTGCAATGAACAAGGATGATGTATATGTGCATGTCAGTGGTAGCAACCAGGACAGTTCTGCAATGAACAAGGATGATGTATATGTGCATGTCAGTGGTAGCAACCACGACAGTTCTGCAATGAACAAGGATGATGTATATGTGCATGTCAGTGGTAGCAACCACGACAGTTCTGCAATGAACAAGGATGATGTATATGTGCATGTCAGTGGTAGCAACCAGGGTAGTTCTGTCATGAACAAGGATGATGTATATGTGCATGTCAGTGGTAGCAACCAGGGTAGTTCTGTCATGAACAAGGATGATGTATATGTGCATGTCAGTGGTAGCAACCAGGGTAGTTCTGTCATGAACAAGGATGATGTATATGTGCATGTCAGTGGTAGCAACCAGGGTAGTTCTGTCATGAACAAGGATGATGTATATGTGCATGTCAGTGGTAGCAACCAGGGTAGTTCTGTCATGAACAAGGATGATGTATATGTGCATGTCAGTGGTAGCAACCAGGGTAGTTCTGTCATGAACAAGGATGATGTATATGTGCATGTCAGTGGTAGCAACCAGGGTAGTTCTGTCATGAACAAGGATGATGTATATGTGCATGTCAGTGGTAGTAACCATGGTAGTTCTGTCATGAACAAGGATGATGTATATGTGCATGTCAGTGGTAGTAACAAGGGCAGTTCTGTCATGAACAAGGATGATGTATATGTGCATGTCAGTGGTAGTAACAAGGGCAGTTCTGTCATGAACAAGGATGGTGTATATGTGCATGTCAGTGGTAGCAACCAGGGTAGTTCTGTCATGAACAAGGATGATGTATATGTGCATGTCAGTGGTAGTAACCACGACAGTTCTGCCATGAACAAAGATGATGTATCTGTTCATGTCAGTGGTAGCAACCAGGGTAGTTCTGCAATGAACAAGGATGATGTATATGTGCATGTCAGTGGTAGCAAGTTAGCAACCATGGCAGTTCTGCAATGAACAAGGATGATGTATATGTGCATGTCAGTGGTAGCAACCAGGGTAGTTCTGCAATGAACAAGGATGATGTATATGTGCATGTCAGTGGTAGCAACCAGGGTAGTTCTGCAATGAACAAGGATGATGTATATGTGCATGTCAGTGGTAGCAACCATGGCAGTTCTGCCATGAACAAGGATGATGTATATGTGCATGTCAGTGGTAGCAACCAGGGTAGTTCTGTCATGAACAAGGATGATGTATAAGTGCATGTCAGTGGTAGCAACCAGGGTAGTTCTGCCATGAACAAGGATGATGTATATGTGCATGTCAGTGGTAGTAACCAGGGTAGTTCTGCCATGAACAAGGATGATGTATATGTGCATGTCAGTGGTAACAACCACGACAGTTCTGTCATGAACAAGGATGATGTATCTGTTCAGGCAAACAGTATGCTTCCAGGAAACGAAACAAAAGATTAGATCACATGATGACAGTGCAAGATGAGGGTAGTGATGAAGAGGCTGACATCGATATTGCCAGAATGACTCCTAGTAACAACAGGGCAAAGATGATAAAAAAGACGATAGTCAAAGTGAAAATAGCCCAGCCAAAATATGGAGTTGACTTTGAAAATTAAAAGAGAAGTGCGAGCTGAGCTAAAAGCTCATTCAGCCGAAAACCCAAATCTAAACATGAAAGGGCATGATCAAACGTTCCATACTTATAATACAGGTCCAGTTCAAAGTAACTCAGAAAGACAGCAGCCTAGAAGGGGTGATATTGCTATTACTGTCAACGCCCGCACATATAAGAAAATGTCATAGAATGATTGGAAATCAAGGTCAACGTTCAATTTCAGACCAATACTAACATATGAATAAAGGACATTACCAAAAACAAGGTCAATATCGGACCCAATGTCATAATTATAACCAAATTAGCAGCCAAGGTCAAATTGGAGGTCAAAGTGAAAACCCCAGTTTTAAGCTGATATGGGCTTGCTCGGTTGACCAAAATACAGTTCATAATAGTGAAGGTCAAAAGAAATCGCATACAATGTATATATACAATAGGCCATTGATTACGTACATTGGGTTAGAGTGTTACATTTCATGGATAGGTTTGATTTGGACGGAAGAAAAGAAAGCATTTTATCGATGTAGCGTTGAGCTGTCATACCACGCTGTCCAGCACCTCTACGTGCACCTCTACCTACGCCATCATTCAGAAACACTAACCCAATATTGTCCGTGATGACTTATCATCATTGACGACGTACCCCCCCATCGATCCAGCTCTTTTAACACAATCAGTTGTATCTCTGTTGATACGTGTATTTATCGTCGCTACCGGTTGCCCATATGAGTGACACCTCCTGAAGAGATTAGTCATTTTAGATTTTGGAGGATAATGCAATGATACAGACCCATTCCAGAATCTCCTCTGGTTCTTTTACGTGCACGGTGTAAAGCACCGACACGAGACCTCGGTTTAACGTCCCATCTGAAAGACTGTTAATTTTATTATGGGCATACAGGGAATCGAATTGTTGTATCTTTCCCCACGACGTCGATATAACCTGCGATCCCTGGATGATCAGCCCAAAGTGTTAACCACTGGACTGCAGATCCGTTTGTGCGATCCCTGGATTACCAGCCCAACGTGTTAACCACTGGACTCTAGATCCGTCTGTGCGATCCCTGGATTACCAGCCCAACGTGTTAACCACTGGACTGCAGATCCATCTGTCCAACTAGGAATGTTGTTGCCGGTCAATATGTAGCAAATAAACACTGATGTGAGTAGGCCCGTAGCCACACTGGGGGCCACCGAGGCAGCTGCCTCGGTTAAAATTTATAAAGTAAATGAAATGCACAAAATATCCATTTGCTGTATAAAATGTTGAGAGCTGAATTGTCAGTACATAATTATACGTCTAAACTCATTAAATCCGAAAACGCAGGAAATATATACCCAGGCGCGTAGCTGCCTATACGCGAGTACGCGACTGAATCCACATGATTCTGGGGGGGAAAATTCGGCCAAAGTTGCAATTCAGCCATAGTTGCAGTATGCGTACTTGACTACATACTCATATTATAACGTGCCTTGCCGGATTAAATAGCCTTCTGACCTCAGCACAACTTTGAAGGACACAAACAAAACTTTGTACCCGGACATTTACACATGTCTGGTGGTGCTCATCACCATGCCGGTTTCAACAGCCTCAGCTGAGAGGTCGTTCAGCATCATGAGAAGAGTGAAGAACTATATGAGGTCTACTATGTCCACTGAACGCCTGTCTGGGCTAGCAATGATGACAATTGACATTGAACATATAACCATGCAGTTCACTGGCAAAAAGGACAGAAAATTAGACTTCTGTTAGACAATCGGGGCTTGTATTTGTTTGATATTTCAGCTCTATTTTAGAGAGAAAAAATCTGCCGAGAAAGGATTTATTTGTTGATTTATGATCATAAAACTTTCAAATTTCCAGTACTAAATAATGCACCTCAGAACGCCCAGAATGCACCAGATTGCACCATTGTTTCCAAATAAGTTCGGGGGTGGCATGTCCCCGGACCCCCATAGTACAATTATGAATCCACATGGATAGAGGGCTAGCTACGCCCCTGATACCCCAACCATTTTAAGCGGGGACATGCCCCGAACCCTCCTAGATTGCCTCGGTATTGTATGGATTGTGAAATGTGCACGCGGTAAATTGGACACGAGATCATTAATTGTCTTCGTCACCCTCCTAAAATGTATATTTGCAACAATATAAGCAATGACATACGTATCAATTGCTACAATAAATTCAAATGATCATACCTCCTGCCAGTGCATAATTCCATGAGCCAATGGTACATACATAGACCTTAAGGTCGTCCGAAGTCTTTAGTGTCTCCACATCCGGTGGGTTGCTTGCGTGCCATGCAGATAGAATAGCGACTGTTATTAGAACCAGTAAACCAAATCGCTGCAGTAGAACCTGGTCTGATAGTCTGAGCCTTTTCTTCATGCCAATGGTAAATATCATGGAAATTCTAAAAGATAAATATTCCATTACGGAACTAACAATACTATTGGTGACCATTTGGCACTATACGAGTTGCAAGGGAAATTAAGAAAGTTCCCCCCCCTCAAGTAAATTAACCGATCAGAAGTGATATATCGACAAACGCATGTTTCAATAGAGTACATGTAGTAGATCGATATAATTATAAAGTATATTAACGTCAATTATTTTCAAAGGAGAGTATTCACCAACACATACGAACTAAGCCATATAAAACGTCAATTATTTTCAAAGGATAGTATTCACCAACACATACGAACTAAGCCATATAAAACTATGTACTTTTATTTCGTTATTATTTGAAAATAAGTGTGTCTTGTCCAGCATAATTAAGATGCGTGCGTGTGGCATGCTGGCGTGCGTGCGTGCGTACGTGCGTGAAACATAGACTAAGATACGAGAAAAAGAAGTGTTTGTGAGAGTATATAGAAAATGATTAAAAGAGTTCGATTGGTCAAAATCACCGTACGAAATAAGTTGTAATATATAGTTGTTCATACATATGGTGACTTAATAGCTGCCTTTTTTGCTTCTCAAACACGCTGCAGTTTGATATGCATGATAATTATACTGATAAGTAGATGAACTCAAATCCTAATGTTCACTTTATGACTCTGAACTGTTATTTAGTAATATACAAGAAAGGGCGGCGGAATTGAATACTCACTGTCTAATTACCGAAATCGTATAAACGGCGGCGGAATGGAATACTCCCTGTCTAATTACCGAAATCGTATAAACGGCGGCGGAATGGAATACTCCCTGTCTAATTACCGAAATCGTATAAACGGCGGCGGAATGGAATACTCCCTGTCTAATTACCGAAAACGTATAAACGGCTGCGGAATGGAATACTCACTGTCTAATTACCGAAATCGTATAAACGGCGGCGGAATGGAATACTCACTGTCTAATTACCGAAATCGTATAAACAATTCAAATATGAAACTGAGTATATCCTGCCAGAAGTATATTTAATGTAACAAAAATATAATGTAATCGTTATTATGCATAACTGACATATCACAACTCAAAAGAGGACATAAAGGGGCGATATTTTAGATTTAATTTTAAATATGAAAACTCCACAATAAAGCGCCATTTTTTTCGATTTAATTTTAGATATGAAGACTCCACAATACTGTCACTAACATCTATATTCTATCGTGTTCGCCATATCGGACAGGTGGGTTTTCTCCGGGTACTCCGGTTTCCTCCTACACGAATGACCACATATACTCTTTCATCCGCGCCAACGAGAGTGATTAATATAAGTCGCTAGAACTTGCTTCGCAATCGTTGTAAAATAAATAAAGTTTAAAACTATTCTATCGTATGTGTTAATAAGTTCATACTTGATTTGCTTTGCCTCTATATAGATCACACCATGGATAATAAGAAAGCTGACATAGAGTATAGGTTGGGTATGCACGCATACAGTAAGCAGCATCCCGTTGTTTGCGCATCTATGCACGCATACAGTAATCATTATACCGTTGTTTGCGCATCTATGCACGCATACAGTAAGCAGCATCCCGTTGTTTGCGCATCTATGCACGCATACAGTAATCATTATACCGTTGTTTGCGCATCTATGCACGCATACAGTAAGCAGCATCCCGTTGTTTGCGCATCTATGCACGCATACAGTAATCATTATACCGTTGTTTGCGCATCTATGCACGCATACAGTAAGCAGCATCCCGTTGTTTGCGCATCTATGCACGCATACAGTAATCATTATACCGTTGTTTGCGCATCTATGCACGCATACAGTAAGCAGCATCCCGTTGTTTGCGCATCTATGCACGCATACAGTAATCATTATACCGTTGTTTGCGCATCTATGCACGCATACAGTAAGCAGCATCCCGTTGTTTGCGCATCTATGCACGCATACAGTAATCATTATACCGTTGTTTGCGCATCTATGCACGCATACAGTAATCATTATACCGTTGTTTGCGCATCTATGCACGCATACAGTAAGCAGCATCCCGTTGTTTGCGCATCTATGCACGCATACAGTAATCATTATACCGTTGTTTGCGCATCTATGCACGCATACAGTAATCATTATACCGTTGTTTGCGCATCTATGTACGCATACAATAATCAACATCCCGTTGTTTGTGCATCTATGCACGCATACAATAATCAACATCCCGTTGTTTGCACATCTATGCACGCATACAATAATCATCATCAATTATAGCGTTGTTTGCACATCTATGCACGCATACAATAATCAACATCCCGTTGTTTGCGCATCTATGCACGCATACAATAATCAACATCCCGTTGTTTGCGCATCTATGCACGCATACAATAATCAACATCCCGTTGTTTGCGCATCTATGCACGCATACAATAATCAGCATCCCGTTGTTTGCACATCTATGCACGCATACAGTAATCAACATCCCGTTGTTTGCGCATCTATGCACGCATACAATAATCAACATCCCGTTGTTTGCACATCTATGCACGCATACAATAATCAACATCCCGTTGTTTGCACATCTATGCACGCATACAGTAATCATCATCAATTATAGCGTTGTTTGCACATCTATGCACGCATACAGTAATCATCATCATTATAGCGTTGTTTGCGCATCTATGCACGCATACAATAATCAACATCCCGTTGTTTGCACATCTATGCACGCATACAGTAATCAGCATCCCGTTGTTTGTGCATCTATGCACGCATACAATAATCAGCATCCCGTTGTTTGCGCATCTATGCACGCATACAATAATCAACATCCCGTTGTTTGCGCATCTATGCACGCATACAATAATCAACATCCCGTTGTTTGCGCATCTATGCACGCATACAATAATCAACATCCCGTTGTTTGCGCATCTATACACGCATACAGTAATCATTATACCGTTGTTTGCACATCTATGCACGCATACAATAATCAACATCCCGTTGTTTGCGCATCTATGCACGCATACAATAATCAGCATCCCGTTGTTTGCGCATCTATGCACGCATACAATAATCAACATCCCGTTGTTTGCACATCTATGCACGCATACAATAATCAACATCCTGGTGTGCGCATCTATGCACGCATACAGTAATCATCATCAATTATAGCGTTGTTTGCACATCTATGCACGCATACAATAATCAACATCCTGTTGTGTGCGCATCTATGCACGCATACAGTAATCATCATCAATTATAGCGTTGTTTGCACATCTATGCACGCATACAATAATCAACATCCCGTTGTTTGCACATCTATGCACGCATACAGTAATCAACATCCCGTTGTTTGCGCATCTATGCACGCATACAGTAATCAACATCCCGTTGTTTGCGCATCTATGCACGCATACAGTAATCAACATCCCGTTGTTTGCGCATCTATGCACGCATACAGTAATCAACATCCCGTTGTTTGTGCATCTATGCACGCATACAATAATCAACATCCCGTTGTTTGCGCATCTATGCACGCATACAGTAATCAACATCCCGTTGTTTGCGCATCTATGCACGCATACAATAATCAACATCCCGTTGTTTGCGCATCTATGCACGCATACAATAATCTGTTGTTTGGTTTGGTTTTGTTGTTTGTTTGGTTCAGCATCCGTTGTTTGCGCATCTATGCACGCATACAATAATCACATCCCGTTGTTTGTGCATCTATGCACGCATACAATAATCACATCCGTTGTTTGCGCATCTATGCACGCATACAATAATCAACATCCCGTTGTTTGCGCATCTATGCACGCATACAGTAATCAACATCCCGTTGTTTGCGCATCTATGCACGCATACAATAATCATCTCCGTTGTTTGCACATCTATGCACGCATACAATAATCATCATCCCGTTGTTTGCACATCTATGCACGCATACAATAATCAACATCCCGTTGTTTGCGCATCTATGCACGCATACAATAATCAACATCCCGTTGTTTGCACATCTATGCACGCATACAATAATCAACATCCCGTTGTTTGCACATCTATGCACGCATACAATAATCAACATCCCGTTGTTTGCGCATCTATGCACGCATACAATAATCAACATCCCGTTGTTTGCACATCTATGCACGCATACAATAATCAACATCCCGTTGTTTGCACATCTATGCACGCATACAATAATCATCATCCGTTGTTTGCACATCTATGCACGCATACAATAATCAACATCCCGTTGTTTGCGCATCTATGCACGCATACAATAATCAACATCCCGTTGTTTGCACATCTATGCACGCATACAATAATCAGCATCCCGTTGTTTGCGCATCTATGCACGCATACAATAATCAACATCCCGTTGTTTGCACATCTATGCACGCATACAATAATCAACATCCCGTTGTTTGCGCATCTATGCACGCATACAGTAATCAACATCCCGTTGTTTGCGCATCTATGCACGCATACAATAATCAACATCCCGTTGTTTGCGCATCTATGCACGCATACAGTAATCATTATACCGTTGTTTGCGCATCTATGCACGCATACAATAATCAACATCCCGTTGTTTGCGCATCTATGCACGCATACAATAATCAACATCCCGTTGTTTGCGCATCTATGCACGCATACAATAATCAGCATCCCGTTGTTTGCGCATCTATGCACGCATACAATAATCAACATCCTGTGTGGCATCTATGCACGCATACAGTAATCATCATCCGTTGTTTGCATCTATGCACGCATACAATAATCAACATCCTGTTGTGTGCGCATCTATGCACGCATACAGTAATCATCATCTCGTTGTTTGCGCATCTATGCACGCATACAATAATCAACATCCCGTTGTTTGCACATCTATGCACGCATACAATAATCAACATCCCGTTGTTTGCGCATCTATGCACGCATACAGTAATCAACATCCCGTTGTTTGCGCATCTATGCACGCATACAATAATCAACATCCCGTTGTTTGCGCATCTATGCACGCATACAGTAATCAACATCCCGTTGTTTGTGCATCTATGCACGCATACAATAATCAACATCCCGTTGTTTGCGCATCTATGCACGCATACAGTAATCAACATCCCGTTGTTTGCGCATCTATGCACGCATACAATAATCAACATCCCGTTGTTTGCGCATCTATGCACGCATACAATAATCAACATCCCGTTGTTTGCGCATCTATGCACGCATACAATAATCAGCATCCCGTTGTTTGCACATCTATGCACGCATACAATAATCAGCATACCGTTGTTTGCGCATCTATGCACGCATACAGTAATCAACATCCCGTTGTTTGTGCATCTATGCACGCATACAATAATCAACATCCCGTTGTTTGCGCATCTATGCACGCATACAATAATCAACATCCCGTTGTTTGCGCATCTATGCACGCATACAGTAATCAACATCCCGTTGTTTGCGCATCTATGCACGCATACAATAATCAACATCCCGTTGTTTGCACATCTATGCACGCATACAGTAATCATCATCAATTATAGCGTTGTTTGCACATCTATGCACGCATACAATAATCAACATCCCGTTGTTTGCGCATCTATGCACGCATACAGTAATCAACATCCTGTTGTTTGCACATCTATGCACGCATACAATAATCAACATCCCGTTGTTTGCACATCTATGCACGCATACAATAATCAACATCCCGTTGTTTGCACATCTATGCACGCATACAATAATCAACATCCCGTTGTTTGCACATCTATGCACGCATACAATAATCAACATCCCGTTGTTTGCACATCTATGCACGCATACAATAATCAACATCCCGTTGTTTGCACATCTATGCACGCATACAATAATCAACATCCCGTTGTTTGCGCATCTATGCACGCATACAATAATCAACATCCCGTTGTTTGCACATCTATGCACGCATACAATATCAGCATCCCGTTGTTTGCGCATCTATGCACGCATACAATAATCAACATCCCGTTGTTTGCGCATCTATGCACGCATACAATAATCAACATCCCGTTGTTTGCGCATCTATGCACGCATACAGTAATCATCATCTTCGTTGTTTGCGCATCTATGCACGCATACAATAATCAGCATCCCGTTGTTTGCGCATCTATGCACGCATACAGTAATCATTCGTTGTTTGCGCATCTATGCACGCATACAGTAATCAGCATCCCGTTGTTTGCGCATCTATGCACGCATACAATAATCAGCATCCCGTTGTTTGCGCATCTATGCACGCATACAATAATCAGCATCCCGTTGTTTGCGCATCTATGCACGCATACAGTAATCAACATCCCGTTGTTTGCGCATCTATGCACGCATACAATAACACATCCCGTTGTTTGCGCATCTATGCACGCATACAATAATCAGCATCCCGTTGTTTGCGCATCTATGCACGCATACAGTAATCAACATCCCGTTGTTTGCGCATCTATGCACGCATACAATAATCACATCCCGTTGTTTGCGCATCTATGCACGCATACAGTAATCAGCATCCCGTTGTTTGCGCATCTATGCACGCATACAATAATCAGCATCCGTTGTTTGCGCATCTATGCACGCATACAGTAATCATTATCCGTTGTTTGCGCATCTATGCACGCATACAATAATCAGCATCAATTATAGCGTTGTTTGCGCATCTATGCACGCATACAGTAATCACATCCCGTTGTTTGCGCATCTATGCACGCATACAGTAATCAACATCCCGTTGTTTGCGCATCTATGCACGCATACAGTAATCAACATCCCGTTGTTTGCGCATCTATGCACGCATACAATAATCAGCATCCCGTTGTTTGCGCATCTATGCACGCATACAGTAATCAGCATCAAGTATACCGTTGTTTGCGCATCTATACATGCATACAGTAATCAGCATTAAGTATACCGTTGTTTGCGCATCTATGCACGCATACAGTAATCAACATCCCGTTGATTGCACATCTTACCTCCATGTCTTTAATAGAAGTGAACCATACATGATGACGAATCCAAGATGGCGCTGCCAGACAATGATGCTGCATACCACTAACGACATGTCTAGCCAATGTATGAAGAACTAAAACACAAACATATATCAAAGCAATAACCATTGTTAACGTTTTTTATTATCACGATACACTATTTTTCATTAATAATTTTGCATCTATCAAATTCAATTGGCGACTTTGTAGGCTACGAGGACAGTCGCAGCCATTCCCATGCGATCTCAAGGTATGTTGGTCATCGGACGGCACCCATAAGTATAAGAGATGGTACTTTCGTTCCGGAACCTCCAATCGATTATAATTAAACTTTATTTATTCTTCTTATTATTATTAAACTTTATTTATTATTATTATTATTATTATTATTAAACTTTATTTAATTTACAACGATTGCGAAGCAAGTTTTAACAACTTATATTAATCACTCTCGTTGGCGCGGATGAAAGCGTAAATGTGGTCATTCGTGTGGGAGGAAACCGGAGTACCCGGAGAAACCCACTTGTTCGAGCTGGCGACCACCGTACCATCGCACATACTTCCCGGTCCGAGGATCGAACCCGGGTTGCATTGGCGACAAGCGAGCGCGCTAACCACTTCGCTAATCGGACAGCCAATCTAAATTACCAACATCGGCCAACAATATTTATTTGTGTTCAACCATTCTCGTCCGCTCCCTGGTACAATATCCGCGGTCGTAGACATCGATCCTCCTAATGGTATAGTACACGTGGAACAGAAGACTGACTGCATCAGTGGCTCTATTTGGACAGCTACGCGGTGAGATGGTCATTGGGAGACACACGGCAGCCGCCGGTGGCGCAACCTACGGCGACATTAAGCTGGTACTTCCAAAATCACGTCGTGTATTGTTCCAAGTCCCCACCATGCACTTGACCATCCTTTCACAGGATGCAGTCTATTGATGTTGGCATGCACGGTGAAAAAGACCTCATTCGGACCGACCTTGATCACTATGTGACTAGGCCATGGTCCTCAAACTGACGTGGGTAGGATGTTCCCGTTATGGACGACATCCGGGAATGGTAGCAAAATAATATCTAGGTATCACAAATATCGAGGAGAAGGCCCCCAGACAACACTGCCGTGCTTAATTTAGTACAAACGAGCGTGCACATCATTGTCAGCTGGCTACGCCGCTGACCATAACACTATCCCAAAAAACAACTCATATAAGCTCATATATATCTGTTTTACGTGGCTGCCGTGGTAGCTCGGTTATAGAGTGGACAAATCTATTGTTTATAGGCGATGTTGTCGTTGTGGTGCGGGTTATACAGTGGACATATCTATTGTTTATAGGCGATGTTACCGTTGTGGTGCGGGTTATAGAGTGGACATATCTATTGTTTATAGGCGATGTTGCCGTTGTGGTGCGGGTTGTGGAGTGGACATATCTATTGTTTATAGGCGATGTTGCCGTTGTGGTGCGGGATATAGAGTGCACATATCTATTGTTTATAGGCGATGTTACCGTTGTGGTGCGGGTTATAGAGTGCACATATCTATTGTTTATAGGCGATGTTACCGTTGTGGTGCGGGTTGTGGACATATTTATTGTTTATAGGCGATGTTGTCGTTGTATTGCGGGTTGTGGAGTGCACATATCTATTGTTTATAGGCGATGTTACCGTTGTGGTGCGGGTTATAGAGTCACATATCTATTGTTTATAGGCGATGTTACCGTTGTGGTGCGGGTTGTGGACATATGTATTGTTATATCGATAGGCGATGTTACCGTTGTGGTGCGGGTTGTGGACATATGTATTGTTTATAGGCGATGTTACCGTTGTGGTGCGGGTTGTGGACATATGTATTGTTTATAGGCGATGTTACCGTTGTGGTGCGGGTTATAGATTGGACATATCTATTGTTTATAGGCGATGTTACCGTTGTGGTGCGGTTATAGAGTGCACATATCTATTGTTTATAGGCGATGTTACGTTGTGGTGCGGGTTATAGAGTGCACATATCTATTGTTTATAGGCGATGTTACCGTTGTGGTGCGGGTTATAGAGTGGACATATCTATTGTTTATAGGCGATGTTGTCGTTGTGTTGCGGGTTATAGAGTGCACATATCTATTGTTTATAGGCGATGTTACCGTAGTGGTGCGGGTTATAGAGTGGACATATCTATTGTTTATAGGCGATGTTACCGTTGTGGTGCGGGTTATAGAGTGCACATATCTATTGTTTATAGGCGATGTTGTCGTTGTGGTGCGGGTTATAGAGTGCACATATCTATTGTTTATAGGCGATGTTACCGTTGTGGTGCGGGTTATATAGTGGACATATCTATTGTTTATAGGCAATGTTGTCGTTGTATTGCGGGTTATAGAGTGGACATATCTATTGTTTATAGGCGATGTTACCGTTGTGGTGCGGGTTGTGGACATATATATTGTTTATAGGCGATGTTACCGTTGTGGTGCGGGTTATAGAGTGCACATATCTATTGTTTATAGG
Organism: Archivesica marissinica; assembly: GCA_014843695.1. NCBI lineage: Eukaryota > Metazoa > Mollusca > Bivalvia > Venerida > Vesicomyidae > Archivesica > Archivesica marissinica. The sequence continues at coordinate 3,953 of JABXNX010003531.1, read as the reverse complement.
CGATGTTACCGTTGTGGTGCGGGTTATAGAGTGCACATATCTATTGTTTATAGGCGATGTTGTCGTTGTGGTGCGGGTTATAGAGTGCACATATCTATTGTTTATAGGCGATGTTACCGTTGTGGTGCGGGTTATAGAGTGCACATATCTATTGTTTATAGGCGATGTTACCGTTGTGGTGCGGGTTATAGAGTGGACATATCTATTGTTTATAGGCGATGTTGCCGTTGTGGTGCGGGTTATAGAGTGGACATATCTATTGTTTATAGGCGATGTTGTCGTTGTGGTGCGGGTTATAGAGTGCACATATCTATTGTTTATAGGCAATGTTGTCGTTGTATTGAGGGTTATAGAGTGGACATATCTATTGTTTATAGGCGATGTTGTCGTTGTATTGAGGGTTGTAGAGTGGACATATCTATTGTTTATAGGCGATGTTACCGTTGTATTGAGGGTTGTAGAGTGGACATATCTATTGTTTATAGGCGATGTTACCGTTGTATTGAGGGTTGTAGAGTGGACATATCTATTGTTTATAGGCGATGTTGTCGTTGTGGTGCGGGTTATAGAGTGCACATATCTATTGCTTATAGGCGATGTTACCGTAGTGGTGCGGGTTATAGAGTGCACATATCTATTGTTTATAGGCGATGTTGTCGTTGTGGTGCGGGTTATAGAGTGCACATATCTATTGTTTATAGGCGATGTTGCCGTTGTGGTGCGGGTTATAGAGTGCACATATCTATTGTTTATAGGCGATGTTGTCGTTGTATTGAGGGTTATAGAGTGGACATATCTATTGTTTATAGGCAATGTTGTCGTTGTATTGAGGGTTATAGAGTGGACATATCTATTGTTTATAGGCGATGTTGCCGTTGTGGTGCGGTTTATAGAGTGCACATATATATTGTTTATAGGCGATGTTGTCGTTGTGGTGCGGGTTGTGGACATATCTATTGTTTATAGGCGATGTTACCGTTGTGGTGCGGGTTATAGAGTGCACATATCTATTGTTTATAGGCGATGTTACCGTTGTGGTGCGGGTTATACAGTGCACATATCTATTGTTTATAGGCGATGTTACCGTTGAGGTGCGGGTTGTGGACATATCTATTGTTTATAGGCGATGTTACCGTTGTGGTGCGGGTTATAGAGTGCACATATCTATTGTTTATAGGCGATGTTACCGTTGTGGTGCGGGTTATACAGTGCACATATCTATTGTTTATAGGCGATGTTACCGTTGAGGTGCGGGTTGTGGACATATATATTGTTTATAGGCGATGTTGTCGTTGTGGTGCGGGTTGTGGACATATCTATTGTTTATAGGCGATGTTACCGTTGTGGTGCGGGTTATAGAGTGCACATATCTATTGTTTATAGGCGATGTTACCGTAGTGGTGCGGGTTATAGAGTGCACATATATATTGTTTATAGGCAATGTTGTCGTTGTATTGCGGGTTATAGAGTGGACATATCTATTGTTTATAGGCGATGTTGTCGTTGTGGTGCGGGTTATAGAGTGCACATATCTATTGTATATAGGCGATGTTGCCGTTGTGGTGCGGGTTATAGAGTGGACATATCTATTGTTTATAGGCGATGTTGTCGTTGTGGTGCGGGTTATAGAGTGCACATATCTATTGTTTATAGGCGATGTTGTCGTTGTATTGAGGGTTGTAGAGTGGACATATCTATTGTTTATAGGCAATGTTGTCGTTGTATTGAGGGTTATAGAGTGGACATATCTATTGTTTATAGGCGATGTTGCCGTTGTGGTGCGGGTTATAGAGTGGACATATCTATTGTTTATAGGCGATGTTGTCGTTGTATTGCGGGTTATGGAGTGGACATATCTATTGTTTATAGGCGATGTTACCGTTGTGGAGCGGGTTATAGAGTGGACATATCTATTGTTTATAGGCGATGTTACCGTTGTGGTGCGGGTTATAGAGTGCACATATCTATTGTTTATAGGCGATGTTGTCGTTGTGGTGCGGGTTATTGAGTGCACATATCTATTGTTTATAGGCGATGTTACCGTTGTGGTGCGGGTTATAGAGTGCACATATATATTGTTTATAGGCGATGTTACCGTTGTGGTGCGGGTTATAGAGTGCACATATCTATTGTTTATAGGCGATGTTACCGTAGTGGTGTTGGTTATAGAGTGCACATATCTATTGTTTATAGGCGATGTTACCGTAGTGGTGCGGGTTATAGAGTGGACATATCTATTGTTTATAGGCGATTTTACCGTTGTGGTGCGGGTTATAGAGTGGACATATCTACAGTGTATAGGCGATATTGCCGTAGTGGTGCGGGGTATAGAGTGGACATATCTATTGTTTATAGGCGATGTTACCGTTGTGGTGCGGGTTATAGAGTGGACATATCTATTGTTTTTAGGCGATGTTGTCGTTGTGGTGCGGGTTATAGAGTGGACATATCTATTGTTTATAGGCGATGTTGTCGTTGTGGTGCGGGTTATAGAGTGGACATATCTATTGTTTATAGGCGATGTTACCGTAGTGGTGCGGGTTATAGAGTGGACATATCTATTGTTTATAGGCGATGTTACCGTTGTGGTGCGGGTTATAGAGTGGACATATCTATTGTTTATAGGCAATGTTGTCGTTGTATTGCGGGTTATAGAGTGGACATATCTATTGTTTATAGGCGATGTTACCGTTGTGCTGCGGGTTGTGGACATATGTATTGTTTATAGGCGATGTTACCGTTGTGGTGCGGGTTGTGGACATATGTATTGTTTATAGGCGATGTTACCGTTGTGGTGCGGGTTGTGGACATATCTATTGCTTATAGGCGATGTTACCGTTGTGGTGCGGGTTATAGATTGGACATATCTATTGTTTATAGGCGATGTTACCGTTGTGGTGCGGGTTATAGAGTGCACATATCTATTGTTTATAGGCGATGTTACCGTTGTGGTGCGGGTTATAGAGTGGACATATCTATTGTTTATAGGCGATGTTGTCGTTGTATTGCGGGTTATAGAGTGCACATATCTATTGTTTATAGGCGATGTTACCGTAGTGGTGCGGGTTATAGAGTGGACATATCTATTGTTTATAGGCGATGTTACCGTTGTGGTGCGGGTTATAGAGTGCACATATCTATTGTTTATAGGCGATGTTGTCGTTGTGGTGCGGGTTATAGAGTGCACATATCTATTGTTTATAGGCGATGTTACCGTTGTGGTGCGGGTTATATAGTGGACATATCTATTGTTTATAGGCAATGTTGTCGTTGTATTGCGGGTTATAGAGTGGACATATCTATTGTTTATAGGCGATGTTACCGTTGTGGTGCGGGTTGTGGACATATATATTGTTTATAGGCGATGTTACCGTTGTGGTGCGGGTTATAGAGTGCACATATCTATTGCTTATAGGCGATGTTACCGTAGTGGTGCGGGTTATAGAGTGCACATATCTATTGTTTATAGGCGATGTTGTCGTTGTGGTGCGGGTTATAGAGTGCACATATCTATTGCTTATAGGCGATGTTACCGTAGTGGTGCGGGTTATAGAGTGCACATATCTATTGTTTATAGGCGATGTTGTCGTTGTGGTGCGGGTTATAGAGTGCACATATCTATTGTTTATAGGCGATGTTGCCGTTGTGGTGCGGGTTATAGAGTGCACATATCTATTGTTTATAGGCGATGTTGTCGTTGTATTGAGGGTTATAGAGTGGACATATCTATTGTTTATAGGCAATGTTGTCGTTGTATTGAGGGTTATAGAGTGGACATATCTATTGTTTATAGGCGATGTTGCCGTTGTGGTGCGGTTTATAGAGTGCACATATATATTGTTTATAGGCGATGTTGTCGTTGTGGTGCGGGTTGTGGACATATCTATTGTTTATAGGCGATGTTACCGTTGTGGTGCGGGTTATAGAGTGCACATATCTATTGTTTATAGGCG
>JABXNX010003530.1:0-28787 GCA_014843695.1 Archivesica marissinica | reverse complement strand
GCTGCATGTTGCTTGGATACATGTACTGCAAGCCCTGGTTCATCTAAAATAGTCATTGTTATCAATACACACTTTTCAACACTTACAAATACTCTGGTTATATTTTATAATGCATAAAACGGGACACTCGCATACAGTGCATGGGACATTCGTATACAGCACGGGAAACTCGCATATAGTGCACGGGACACTCGCATACAGTGCACGGGACACTCGCATACCGCACGGGACACTCACATACAGTGCATGGGACACCCGCATACCGTGCATGGGACACTCGCATACAGTGCATGGGACACTCGCATACAGTGCATGAGACACTCGTATACAGCACGGGACACTCGCATACAGTGCATGGGACACTCGTATACAACACGCGACACTCGCATACATTGCATGGGACATTCGTATACAGCACGGGAAACTCGCATATAGTGCACGGGACACTCGCATACAGTGCACGGGACACTCGCATACCACACGGGACACTCGTATACAGCACGATGCACTCACATATAGCACGGGACACCCGCATACAGCACGGGCCACTCGCATATAGCACGGGGCACTCACATACAGCACGGGACACTCGCATTCATTGCATGGGACATTCGTATACAGCACGGGAAACTCGCATACATTGCATGGGATATTCGTATACAGCACGGGAAACTCGCATATAGTGCACGGGACACTCGCATACAGTGCACGGGACACTCGCATACCGCACGGGACACTCGCATACAGCACGATACACTCCCATATAGCACGGTACACCCGCATACAGCACGGGCCACTTGCATACAGCACGGGACACTCACATACAGCACGGGGCACTCGCATACAGCACGGGACACAGCACGGGGTACTATCATATAGTGCACGGGACACTCGCATACAGTGCATGGGACACTCGCATAGAGTGCATGGGACACTCGCATACAGTGCACGGGACACTCGCATACAGTGCACGGGACACTCGCATACAGCACGGGACACTCATATACAGCACGGGGCACTCGCATACAGCACGGGACACTCACATACAGCACGGGACATACACATTGGTAATCATTCAACAATCATTTATAATGTTCATAACCGGACAATTGCAATATCAGCTTACCATTTTAGAGAAGTCGTGATTTTGCAATCCATTCTGACCAACGGGTAATCCGTTAACGCCAGAATTATAGCCGGACGTATGTGAACTTAGCTGGGTCCCGGTCTGTAGTTGTTGTTTGTTTGAAACGGCGGCCATATTTGCAGAAGCCCGATTCAAATACCCAGTAAACATACCTTTGACAAAGTATAAAAGACAATTGTGATTTATCAGCAAAGAGATAGTGACCGGTTAAGCTATGGTCCAACAAAGCGTACGATGGCCTACGATGTTACCATCGCGGAACATCTTGGAGCATCGTGAAGTCCATCCTGCGTCGACGTGCGATTTTGTGGCCTCCGAGGGCGTAGACCATTTTAGGTCAGTCGTATGACGTCGTAAATTCGTCATAGGACCGTCGTACGATGTCGTAGACAATCGTACGACTACGTACGATGTCGTAGACAATCGTACTACTACGTGAATAGCTGAATAACTTGCACATGTCCACAGGTAATTGCCAGATACGTACACCGACGTATGGCATCGTAGGATATCGTACGACATGCGCCATACTAATCATCATTAACAGACGGATCTGTAGTCCAGTGGTAACACGCTGGACTGGTAATCCAGGGATCACAGGTTCGACCCCCCGTTTGACCCTAATTAAATTAACAGTCTTTCAGATGGGACTTTAAACCGAGGGTTCGTGTCGGTGCTTTACACCGTGCATGTAAAAGTACCAGAGGAGACACTGGAATGGGTCTCTGTCTGTATCATTGCACTATCGTCCAAAAATCTAAAATGACAAATCTCTTCAGGAGGCGTCGCTCATATGGCCAACCGGTAGCGACGATAATGAACGTAAAACATACATACTCATTATCATTAGTTCAAACACACGTGTTCAGTGTGAATCATGGCGCTGAATCCACCACAGAGATAGGGGAGGCGTCGGCAGCTAGACGATGTTGACGTTGACATGATTGATATTGTTGAGGAGCCGTCAAGAACAATATCAGAGAAGAAGAAGAAGAAGACAGTTTTGGGTGCGGCATTCGATAGCCAGGCGTGAGTTGTACGGCACCTATGATCAACTGATGACCGAATTGGAACGGGAGTCTCATGTCGATTTCTAGGGTTATTGCGCACGGAACCATCACTTATCACTGTCACAGATATAGCAACCTGCTTCCACCTTCATACAGAACCACAACGAACACGTGCCACTTATCACAGCCACAGATATAGCAACCTGCTTCCACCTTTATACAGAACCACGGACACGTGTCACTTACCACAGTCACAGATATAGCAACCTGTTTCCATCTTCATACAGAACCACGGGCACGTGTCACTTACCACAGCCAAAGATATAGCAACCTGTTTCCATCTTCATACAGAAACACGGACACGTGTCACTTACCACAGCCACAGATATAGCAACCTGTTTCCATCTTCATACAGAACCACGGACACGTGTCACTTACCATAGTCATAGATATAGCAACCTGTTTCCATCTTCATACAGAACCACGGGCACGTGTCACTTACCACAGCCACAGATATAGCAACCTGTTTCCATCTTCATACAGAACCACGGGCACGTGTCACTTACCACAGCCACAGATATAGCAACCTGTTTCCATCTTCATACAGAACCACGGACACGTGTCACTTACCACAGCCACAGATATAGCAACCTGTTTCCATCTTCATACAGAACCACGGGCACGTGTCACTTACCACAGCCACAGATATAGCAACCTGTTTCCATCTTCATACAGAACCACGGGCACGTGTCACTTACCACAGCCACAGATATAGCAACCTGTGTCCATCTTCATACAGAACCACGGGCACGTGTCACTTACCACAGTCACAGATATAGCAACCTGCTTCCACCTTCATACAGAACCACGGACACGTGTCACTTACCACAGCCACAGATATAGCAACCTGCTTCCACCTTCATACAGAACCACGGACACGTGTCACCTACCACAGTCACATATATAGCAACCTGTTTCCATCTTCATACAGAACCACGGGCACGTGTCACTTACCACAGTCACATATATAGCAACCTGCTTTCACCTTCATACAGAATGACGGGCACATGAGTAGCGCATCACAGTTACCATCGGATTGGTCTAGCAAACACGTGCCTGTAACAAACGATCGACACACTAATAGGCTATCATTGTTGCTGTTGGATTTGCCGAGGAAATAGGCTATCATTGTTGCTGTTGGATTTGCCGAGGAAATAGGCTATCATTGTTGCTGTTGGATTTGGCGAGGAAATAGGTTACCATTGTTGCTGTTGGATTTGTCGAGGAAATAGGTTACCATTGTTGCTGTTGGATTTGCCGAGGAAATAGGCTATCATTGTTGCTGTTGGATTTGTCGAGGAAATAGGTTGCCATTGTTGCTGTTGGATTTGTCGAGGAAATAGGCTATCATTGTTGCTGTTGGATTTGTCGAGGAAATAGGTTACCATTGTTGCTGTTGGATTTGTCGAGGAAATAGGTTACCATTGTTGCTGTTGGATTTGCCGAGGAAATAGGCTATCATTGTTGCTGTTGGATTTGTCGAGGAAATAGGTTGCCATTGTTGCTGTTGGATTTGTCGAGGAAATAGGCTATCATTGTTGCTGTTGGATTTGTCGAGGAAATAGGTTACCATTGTTGCTGTTGGATTTGTCGAGGAAATAGGTTACCATTGTTGCTGTTGGATTTGCCGAGGAAATAGGCTATCATTGTTGCTGTTGGATTTGTCGAGGAAATAGGTTGCCATTGTTGCTGTTGGATTTGTCGAGGAAATAGGCTATCATTGTTGCTGTTGGATTTGCCGAGGAAATAGGCTATCATTGTTGCTGTTGGATTTGCCGAGGAAATAGGTTACCATTGTTGCTGTTGGATTTGTCGAGGAAATAGGCTATCATTGTTGCTGTTGGATTTGCCGAGGAAATAGGCTATCATTGTTGCTGTTGGATTTGCCGAGGAAATAGGCTATCATTGTTGCTGTTGGATTTGCCGAGGAAATAGGTTACCATTGTTGCTGTTGGATTTGTCGAGGAAATAGGCTATCATTGTTGCTGTTGGATTTGCCGAGGAAATAGGCTATCATTGTTGCTGTTGGATTTGCCGAGGAAATAGGCTATCATTGTTGCTGTTGGATTTGCCGAGGAAATAGGTTACCATTGTTGCTGTTGGATTTGTCGAGGAAATAGGCTATCATTGTTGCTGTTGGATTTGCCGAGGAAATAGGCTATCATTGTTGCTGTTGGATTTGCCGAGGAAATAGGCTATCATTGTTGCTGTTGGATTTGTCGAGGAAATATGTTATCATTGTTGCTGTTGGATTTGCCGAGCCGCGGAAATAGGTTACCATTGTTGCTGTTGGATTTGCCGAGCCGCGGAAATAGGTTACCATTGTTGCTGTTGGATTTGTCGAGGAAATAGGCTATCATTGTTGCTGTTGGATTTGTCGAGGAAATAGGTTACCATTGTTGTTGTTGGATTTGTCGAGGAAATAGGTTACCATTGTTGCTGTTGGATTTGTCGAGGAAATAGGCTACCATTGTTGCTGTTGGATTTGTCGAGGAAATAGGTTACCATTGTTGCTGTTGGATTTGTCGAGGAAATAGGCTACCATTGTTGCTGTTGGATTTGTCGAGGAAATAGGTTACCATTGTTGCTGTTGGATTTGTCGAGGAAATATGCTATCATTGTTGCTGTTGGATTTGCAGAGGAAATAGGCTATCATTGTTGCTGTTGAATTTGCCTCGGAGGTGTACGTGGGGCCTTCCTCCATCAATAATAGCTGGAGAGTGGACATATGCCCTAAGCGTTTGTGTTGCGACATTAACCCTCCCCCCAACAAGCAAACTAAACCACTATATGTAAGCATACTCACGTGTATTTATATCAGTCTACAATAAGGCATTGTACATATGTACAAAACAATAGTAATAATTAAGCATTCACTACATTACTACATCGTATAAGTGTATTGTCATCTGACAGCATCTAAATGATACCCGCTAATGCGAACTGTGTTCGAAGGTTGACCCTGTAAGTAAGCTTGTTTGTTCCAGTTTTACGCCTGCACCATCTCCATTTTGGGCTATATCGCCTGTGGACAGTTTACCTAAAAACACATTTCCTTGACCGGCTTCAGCAGTTAACCAGTACTTGGTGCACCAATCTCGGTAAGAAACTGCCAAGTTTTTCATATAACTGAGACGGGGTCTGAGCGGGGCTCGAATCCGTGCCCATCTGTGATGATAGGTCACAGTGGTATACAAGTTAACGACTCGACCATGTAGGCGGTCTTGGGAAGTATGCGAGATGATACAGTGATTCCCAGATCGGACATGTTTTCTCCGGGTGCTTCCTCCCGCACAATGTTGACATATTGACCGCTTTGAGCAATAAGAGATGGCGGGGTCAATTGCTGCTCGTATGATTATGTAGCCTATGGGTTCCAGTCTGTCGATTTTTCACTTTTTAACTTCTAGCCAAATGATGTGTTCAGAAACTCAATACGGCCCAATTAATAGTCTCGGTGTTAAAATATATGTATTTGACTGACCAGGCAAATTATATCGTCGCCTGTTCCCAGGCTAGTGATTACGTTTTACAGGCAAAACTATGTGTGTCGGTGATTTCTATATCCGTGCTGCATGTATCTTAGCCAAAATAACCAAGCCTATTAAAGCATTACTCTTTTAATACATTTTGATATACAGTCAAACCTGTCTTAAGCGGCCAGCCAAGGGAGTGGTAAAAATTGGCTGCTTAACACAGGTGGCTGCTTAATAGAGTTTCAATGCTGAACCAATTGCCACAGTGGGTGTTTAATAGAGGTTGGCTGCTTAATAAAGGTGACCGCTAACACAGGTTTGATTTAAATAAGGGGCTATGGTTGTGTATTTCTTCAATTCTCGTATTTTCTTTCAAAAATATGTATTACACGAAATTGTTCCAGATGAACGCCAAGGATGCAAGCTGATCTATTAGTTTTAAATAGAATATTCTTCGTCACACAATAGTCTAATATCTGAGCAAACGATAGTGATTATATCTAGCTCTTACAAGAAGTTGTTTCTTTATCGCCGTCAAATATAAGTTGTGGAAGTGGTGATAGCGCAGTCAATGCGCGTTCGCTTCATGTGCGAAAGGTTCGAAGTTCGAGCCCCGCTGGAGCCGTTACTATTGTGCCCTTAGGCTAGGCATTTAAATTCCACGTTGCATCTTCTCTCTCCCTCGTGGCGATGGATTACATCAGGAATGAGGTCTCGAGAGTGATTAATATACGTTGAAAGAACTTGTTTCGCAATCGAGCTAAAATAAATTTGTATAAACTAAATATAAGTTTTTAAAATCAACAAGACAGTTTTACTCAAAATACTAAATATGGAGCCAATACTTACACACCACTAAGAAATAGAGCACCTTAATTATGCCTATATCCATAGTACTGATCCATTCGTGTTTTCATTCATTTTATGGAATGAAGATATGTCCTATTTTTTTACCAATTTATCAATAGTGAGCAGGTGGAATGATAGCAGTATCTGTTTCTGCTGATATTGAGAAGGCACATTGAAAACAGACTTTACAAGATCAATGTGCATAATACAAGAACAGTCAGTAATACGTCGTGATAGCGCAGTGGTAACGCGATCGCTTCATGTGCGTACGGCCCCGAGTTCGCGCCCAGCTAGCCCTTGCGATTATGTCTTTTGACAAGGAACATAACTGGCACATTGCCTCTCCCCTCTCCCTCATGGCGATGTTCTCCAGCGGGGATGATGCCGTGATGGCGATTAATATAATGGTGTACAACTTTGTTTCACAGTCGAACTAAAACAAATGTGTATAGACTATACGTTTGAACATCCTCGCTGTAAAATACTCAAGAATTCAGTGTTTGTATCATTGAGAACTAATTACATTTTTGCTGAGCGGCTGGCCACTGTACCACTGAGGACTGTTTTTGACCTTAGTATGTGGTTATTTTCAACATTCTGTGTCTCAAATGAGATATTTATCAACGGTCCCCGACCAGCGCCACCCTGTCATACTCAGTAGTGTGTGTGCTTGGAGTACCCAGTATATGTGGATGAATACGTTACTACCCGAAATCATCGTTAGACGAAAGGTTTTTTTAGACGAAACTAGTACATACTGTTTTATTAGTATATGTCTTATTTTTATACCAAATAAAGAAATATTCACAGAATATTTCAAGACAGTCACATTGTACATAATTACTTTATACATGGACACATCCAGCTTAGCTCGATTGTGAAACAAGTTCCTACAACTTATATTAATCACTCTCGATACTTCATTCCTGATGGAATCCACCGCCACGAGGGAGAGAAGAGGCATATGGAAATTACATAACTAAAAATTAAAAAAGCAATGCCGTCAACGCATTTGGCTAACTTGCGTTGCCATATAGACTCGTGGTCGCTCACATTCCGTAAGAAAGCATAGATAATCGATTCAATGTAGATATGTTGTCATGAAAACCGACTGAAAATCGCCGGTAATGTTTGGAATCTTATCAATCATACATAATAGGATTGTATATTTTACGATTTTACTTGTTATTTTTAAATAGTTGTTCGTGGAGGAATATTACTGGAGGAGGAATGTTACTGGATGAGGAATGTTACTGGAGGAAGAATATTACTGGAGAAGGAATGTTACTGGAGGAGGAATATTACTGGAGGAGGAATGTTACTGGAGGAGGAATGTTACTGGAGGAGGAATGTTATTGGAGGAAGAATATTACTGGAGGAGGACTGTTACTGGAGGAGGAATGTTACTGGAGGAGGAATGTTACTGGATGAGGAATGTTACTGGAGGAGGAATGTTACTGGAGGAGGAATGTTACTGGAGGAGGAATGTTACTGGATGAGGAATGTTACTGGAGGAAGAATATTATTGGAGGAGGAATGTTACTGGAGGAGGAATGTTACTGGAGGAGGAATGCTACTGGAGGAGGAATGTTACTGGATGAGGAATGTTACTGGAGGAGGAATGTTACTGGAGGAAGAATATTACTGGAGGAGGAATGTTACTGGAGGAGGAATGTTACTGGATGAGGAATGTTATTGGATGAGGAATGTTACTGGAGGAGGAATGTTACTGGAGGAGGAATGTTACTGGAGGAGGAATGTTACTGAGGGAGGAATGTTACTGGAGGAGGAATGTTATTGGAGGAAGAATGTTACTGGAGGAGGAATGTTATTGGAGGAAGAATATTAATGGAGCAGGACTGTTACTGGAGGAGGAATGTTACTGGAGGAGGAATATTACTGGAGGAGGAATGTTACTAGAGGAAGACATTCACAGTATGATTAAAATCGTTTACATCTAATAAGACACGATACGAAATAAATGTTTCCAGTACAGTACAAAAAAATGTTTCTAGTACGTACGAAACAATTTGTTTCCAATACGAACAAAATATTTCAAGTACGAACAAAATGTTTCTGGTACGAACAAAAAGGTTTCGTATTGCTTGAAGAATACAGGGACACGGACTACTGAACTAAATGTGTGTAAGTGGCTATGTCGTCTTCAATACGCTATATATTGACCCATAACAAAGTCTTTGACATTAAAAACCAAAAATTAATACACTGTCACCACGCTAAATTTGTAATACCTTAAATATTAGCCCAACTGCGATGTTTATAAAAGTTTGAAACGGTATTGATACTTACTAGAATCTCAGGAACACTATATTATTTATTGAATGTCATCTCGACCATAAAGAATGAACACATTATGTCAATATTTACACAGCTATGCTATGGCTATACTAGTATTAGCACTCAATAACAGTATTACATTTGCAGATGCATGTAAGTTAGATTTACCAGACATGACAGCATGAGGAATTACCCAGAACCATATATATATGGGCATTGGCGGTTTTTGACGCGCAACATGTCTACGTCCCCGCGAGGGGTTCGACATTAAAGGAAGATAGATAGATAGATTAGCTAAGTACTGTCAGATTCTTGTAAAATATCGTACACATGTTGTCACTGCCATTAATATTAGCTTACTCTCTACTATCATGTCCAATTCTTCTAACCTACATTATCTTCTTATCATTGGCTTATACATTATCTTCTTATTATTGGCTTACTTCTACTATCATGTCCCATTCTTCTAACTACATTATCTTCTTATCATTGGCTTACTCTCTACTATCATGTCCCATTCTTCTAACCTACATTATATTCTTATCATTGGCTTACTCTCTACTATCATGTCCCATTCTTCTAACCTACATTATATTCTAGTCCGCCTCCGTGGTCGAGTGGTTAAGGTCGCTGACTTGTATACCACTGTAACCTATCATCACTGATGGTCACGGGTTCGAGCCCCGCTCAGGCCGTGTCTCATTTATATGAGAAAGTTGGCAGTTTCTTACGGAGGTTGGTGCACCCAAATACTGGTTAACCGCTGGAGCCTGCCCATGAAAGGTATTGTTAGGTAAACTGCCCGCCGGCGATATAGCCCGAAATGGTGCTGATGCAGGCGTAAAACCCGAAATATAACATAAAATATAACATAACATTATATTCTTATCATTGGCTTACTCTCTACTATCATGTCCCATTCTTCTAACCTACATTATCTTCTTATCATTGGCTTACTCTCTACTATCATGTCCCATTCTTCTAACCTACATTATATTCTTATCATTGGCTTACTCTCTACTATCATGTCCCATTCTTCTAACCTACATTATATTCTTATCATTGGCTTATACATTATATTCTTATCATTGGCTTACTCTCTACGTCCATGTCCAATTCCTCTAACCTACATTTACTTCTTATATATCAAAGGAACCACTCGATGCATATGTTGTACTTATTAACATTTTTATGAACACGGTCACTTATACAGCTTACTTCTGGCAACATGACATCAGAAACTCAATACGGCCCAATTAATAGTCTCGGTGTTAAAAATATATTTATGTGACTGACCAGGCAAAATATATCGACGCCTGTTCCAAGGCTAGGATTATTCTATCTCCCCTCTATCTAACGCCTGATTAAATAATGTTTCAATTCTAATGCCCCATTCTGAATACGGCTCGGTTTCCATTGCAGCACAAAACGCGTGTATTATTGAATCATCACGTATTATATTAACATATATGCCGTCCATCTTTTGAAGTAGATCCTTCAGTGTGATTGATAGCTTCGATGCAAGTAACACATTTCTTGTCTGTGCTTGGTGAATTTGCTCACTGTCTATACCAACACAGATTCCCGATAGAGTCCAATTTGCATTAGACGTGTGACTTTCAGTTTCTACTCTACGAATTTGGTTCCATCAAATGTGGATAGTGTTTGTTCTCCAGCGTATTTGCTTGAGTCATTATTGTGTATGCATATATTTATTCGTTTCCGATGACCATTTATCTAACTGTCTAACTCTTTCCTGTATTATGAATAGTTCTTGCTATCATTTCTACATCCATTTCATCACCACGTCTTGATATATAACTTGGTCGATGCATCTTTCTTGAATTCGAAGATACTAAATGCTTATTTTTTATGTAGCCCATCCTCTTACTATTTCCTTTCGTTCATATAAATGTTCCTTAAGCTCAAGGTTATCCATTCAATTGGGCAAAATGAAATGGTATCCTCCAATTCTCTATTCATGTCTTCTTTCATAGCTCTGCGTATTCTTTCTTCTGTCCGATTAGCGCAATGGTTAGCGCGCTCGCTTCTCACCAATGCAACCCAGGTTCGATCCTCGGACCGGGAAGTATGTGAGATGGTACGGTGGTCGCCAGATCGGACAGGTAGGTTTTCTCCGGGTACTCCGGTTTCCTCCTTCACGAATCACCACATTTACGCATTCATCCGCGCCAAACGAGAGTGCTTAATATAAGATGTTAGAACTTGTTTCGCAATCGATGTAAAATAAATAAAGCTTAAACTTTAATTCTTTCTTCTATACCTTCTCTCATATTTTCATTCTCTTTCAATATATGTATAAATATGTATAATTTCTATTTCATTTCGTGTTGTCTTTTCTTTAGTTTATACAAATTTATTTTAGCTCGATTGTTAAAGTAGTTAATAATCTATATAGTTCACTATATCATTAAGTTCACTTCAGTTCAACGTAGTTCAGTTGTATACCAATACATAATCATACAGTTCTATAATATTCGTTTATAGGACGCCTAATACAATACGTTGCACTAATTAATGACATGATCTAAAAGATTTCAAAAGATATTTACATATTAATAAAAACTGACGTATCTATATAATAATACAACACAACTACGAACCCGTCTGATTGGTTCAGCTGACAATAACACTCAGAATCAACCAATCAGATCATTTGAGCTTGAGTTTGAGATCTGAGAAAAGTTTTATAACCTCGGGGCCAGGGTGAACCACATATTCTAAGACAGATCTGAGGCAGAACTATGTTGATGCAGACGAGCAAGTGGCCATCAATCAATTATTTTGTTTGACCATGATTCATAGCTTAGGCCATATGGTGACTCTCTCGCTGATGATGATAGAAGAAGATCCCGGATGCTCCTTCGAGTTGTACTTCAGACACCCGGGTAGAACCACCGACTTTCCGCAAGCCAGCTGGAACACATTTTCTTACATGAAAAAATTCGATCCCCCAGTGGGATTCGAACATTCAGTGATTGGGGGCAAGTTATTTGAAGTCAACTACTTTTACCATTTGACCCCCTTTACACGTATTTTTTCTAATGACAATACGAAGAATTCGAGAAACCTTCGAGAAACCACATAGCTAATTCGCATAACTGTGTGTGTGTTTTTACGTTTATTTATCGTCGCTACCGGTTGCCCATATGAGCGACGCCTCTTGAAGAGATCAGTTATTTTAGATGTTGGAGGATAGTGCAATGATACAGACAGAGACCCATTTCAGAGTCTCCTCTGGTTCATTTACGTGCACGGTGTAAAGCACCGACACGAGACCTCGGTTTAACGTCCCATCTGAAAGACTGTTAATTTGATTAGGGTCAGACGGGGGATCGAACCTGCGATCCCTGGATTACCAGTCCAACGTTTTACCACTGGGCTACAGATCCGTCTGTTTGCATAAATGACCTAAACAGATATATCATATAGACTGCCTAAAATATTTATAAACAAATAATACTATCTCACAATAATATAATAGTAATATAAGTGGAATTGGCATCAACCAGACACTCAAATATGAATAATAGTTGTTGGTAAAATTGGAACGCTACTGAATTGTCGCTGGTAGACATCTGGAGGTGTATTGGACGAAGAGGACAAAAGCATTGCACAATGTTATGTAGGGTAAATGTTGGTTAACAAAACAGACTTATGAAATAAATGTTAGCACCAAAACGATGGTATAGCAAACAGACTTGTGAAATAAATGTTCGCACCTAAACAATGGTATAGCAAACATACTTGTGAAATAAATGTTATCACCAAAACGATGGTATAGCAAACAGACTTGTGAAATAAATGTTCGCACCTAAACAATGGTATAGCAAGCAGACTTATGAAATACATGTTAGCACCAAAACAATGGTATAGCAAACAGACTTGTGAAATAAATGTTAGCACCAACACGATGGTATAGCAAACATACTTGTGAAATAAATGTTAGCACCAACACGATGGTATAGCAAACAGACTTGTGAAATAAATGTTAGCACCAAAACGATGGTATAGCAAACAGACTTGTGAAATAAATGTTCGCACCTAAACAATGGTATAGCAAACATACTTGTGAAATAAATGTTATCACCAAAACGATGGTATAGCAAACAGACTTGTGAAATAAATGTTCGCACCTAAACAATGGTATAGCAAGCAGACTTATGAAATACATGTTAGCACCAAAACAATGGTATAGCAAACAGACTTGTGAAATAAATGTTAGCACCAACACGATGGTATAGCAAACATACTTGTGAAATAAATGTTAGCACCAACACGATGGTATAGCAAACAGACTTGTGAAATAAATGTTAGCACCAACACGATGGTATAGCAAACATACTTGTGAAATAAATGTTAGCACCAACACGATGGTATAGCAAACATACTTGTGAAATAAATGTTAGCACCAACACGATGGTATAGCAAACAGACTTGTGAAATAAACGATGGTGTAGCAAACACCGTTTGAGGTCTTGTGTTCGTTTATTTAGGGGTTCATAGTCACACTGATAGTTGTTCTATTGGTGTAGGAAGACCCATGTACCCCTCTTAGCAATAGTTCACATGCACAGGCGTGAACGCGGATAGAACCACCCATCTTCCGCTAGTCAACTCCTGAAACGCTTCCATGAAGAATTCGGCATCCCAGTTGGAATTGTCTTTGACCTTGAAATAGTTTATGGTAAAAAAGTCGGCCTATAATACGACATGCAGTCTGATGCAGATGTCGGGGATGATGAAGGCGTATACATGGTATTGCGCTATCAAATAGATGCTGTCTACATGTAAGATATATGTGGGCGTTGGCACACCCAGGTGTTGCCAAATATCAATCTGATCAAAATGATACGACCGGTTTATGACAGAAGATGAGCAAATAATAATAATAATAATAATAATAATAATAAAGACTTTATTTTACCAGAGAACACCCATATCGTTAATGGCCGCCGTAGAATCATTCACTTGACGATTGATATGACGGTGTACTCTCTAACATTGATCAAAATTACTTCCCACTGATAATAATAATAATAATAATAAAGACTTTATTATACCAGAGAACTCATTTAACAAAAGTTAATCTACCATGAAGTCATCAACATATATACAAATCAAATGATAGGACTATAAGTGAAAACTACATATTGGAATTATATAGTAATGTTAAAGCTGAAAGTAGAGAAACTATATATATAATATGTTATGGAATATGGTGATATATGAAATTATCTAACAGAGTAGAAAAGTGAGAATGAGAAAATACATGACAATATATCTAAATAACAATGTGAGTATTGCGCTGCGGACTTGATGTTTTAATACATTGATAATTGGTATCGGTGGAGAAAATGAAATAGAACAACACTTGGTGAACGAATATATGTATATAACTGCACTATACGGATATCTGCATACTGATTCGATTATGATAAACATACGCCTGTCACATATGCAATCAAATATATATTTAGATGCAAAAGAAACACTGATAACATTTACGCAACGACTAGAAATGATCGTATAAACCTAGATAACACCAGTAGACAGACAGAACTTGATAGAACTGAACAATTTGATAAATTACGGTCTTGGAATATTCTCCATTATGCATATGTTCAGATGGTGGTTGACACTTATTATATCCACTATTAAAGCGACACTACATCAGTTAAAGCGACACTACATCAGTTAAAGCGACACTACATCAGCTAAAGCGCCACTACATCGGTGAAAACGCAAATTTCTACAGAATGTAATTTCCTATTATATGGTATAATTTATTTCCAAATATTTCCCCTCAAAAACTGAGTATTTCAACTAATAAACAAACGTCGTATACGCGGTTTGTTGACATAACAAAATAATGTAAATAGGGTCGACATTTATGCGTAATACAATTCGTGCTTGAATAACACGATTTATGGTACAGCGTTACCGCTATATCTCACATTTGTGCCTATGCATATTTATTTGTAGACTATAATATTAGTTAAATTATCTCTAAACGACATTATCTCGCGTTTAGTATTGACTCCGATGACAAAGAAACGTCAATTCAGGAGCAGGTTTGACAGTTATATGAATCACTACTTTCAATTTTGAAAGTTTGTAGACCACACAAACACTGTTTATTGATTCAATGTTAAAACAAACTTTCTAATGCCTTCTAACATGTGTCAATGTCAATAGTTTACAGAGTTATGCTATGGGTAACTATCTAGAGCATCTAAGAGTTTTATGTACAAATGATATGTAGAAGGATCACAATAACTGAATACATGTTTGACCTTGGTTTGTGTTTGGTCGCGAAATTAGGTGACACTTTTTGGAGGATTTGTTTAGGGACAATATATAGTGTATTTTAGAAGACACAGCATCTTAGGTTTGATTCTAATATGGCTCGACATATAGTGTCTGTATGTACGCAATGATATGATTGGAATGTGCCGTGCTTAAATCTGCAATGAAACGTGGTTTGTAGCTTTATGACGTCATTTACACACTCTAAAAATAGCATCAACTATTGTTGCGCTTAATAGATAGTTTGGTCATGTTAGAATCGAACTCATATTTCTACTTGCATTATTTATAGTGGATGATTGGAATGTGCCGTGCTTGAATCTGCAATGAAACATGGTGTGTAGCTCTGAGCGCCGGAATTAACAACGTAGGCTTACGGCCACGGGGGAGAGAAGACGTAATGTGGAATTTAAGCGTATTGATCTGCCTGAAATGTTAAATATGATTGATGTATGGATACAAAAATGACGTTTTAACAGTTGTATGTGCCATTTATAATACGTTAGCTTCAGAATTGCACTTGTTCACTATCTGAGCCTTGGTAGTATTCTAGAAAATACACTTGAAAGTGGCTGTGACCATTGACTTCACCCCTACCATCAACCCACCGCCGTATGTTCGAATTCCACTGGTGGTCGAATTCGTTCATCCAGTTGGCTTGCGGGAGGTCGGTGGTTTTACCCGAGTAAGAATCTGTACCTGTACATGTACTACTGCCTCACCGGGCACCCTGGGTCTTCCTCCACCAATAGTAGAGGGTTATTGGCTATATGACCTAAGGTGTTGGTGCGACTTTAAACCCCAAATTCAAAAATATTTGCGTTGGATACCACTGTTAACATTCTATCATTATCAATTCACATAAAGTCGTGATAGCGCAGTGGATGCGCGTTCGCTTCAGATGCGAAATATCCGGAGTTCGAGCCCAGCTGGAGCCGTTACGATTGTGCTCTTAGGCAATGCATTTAAATTCCACGTTGCATCTTCTCTCCCTCGTGGCGATGGATTCCATCAGGAATGAGGTCTCGAGAGTGATTATTAATATAAGTTGTACGAACTTGTTTCGCAATCGAGCTAAAATTAATTTGATTGCTCTTGTCAATCATGTTGGTTTTCATACAGCGCGACTCAAATGCACATTAGTAATAAACCCCATCTTTACCTAGGCTGACACAAAATACAAGAGACTTGTTTATTTCAACTAGTGTATACAAATTTATTTTAGCTCATTGCGAAACAAGTTCTTACAACTTATAGGCCTATTAATCACTCTCGAGACCTCATTCCTGATGGAATACATCGCCACGGGGGAAAGAGGAGGAAATGTGGAATTTAAATGCCTGATTTCAACTGTGGTCCTTATTTCGAGATGAGTGTAACTGTTCAGCCACAGACACTATAAAAAGTAAAGCCAATGTCAAAATATAAAAAATAGATTTCATGAATACGAATAGGATTAGGACGTTTTATTTGCACATAAACCCACACATGGGCCATAACAATCGGTATGTCAAATAAAATATATAACACTACATGACAAGATGGGTAGATAGCATGCCTTCTTGCATTCAACGATTTAGCCAACAAGAAACAATAAAAAGCACATGGCAACATCATTTTCACAAATAAATAGAGAATATCAGGTTACTGTCATATACAAGAGTTTGAGAACATATACAAGGCGAGGCATCGCCGAGCCATGTATTTTCGGAGACGAACCTAATAATTTAAAATTTATAAGACAGCAAACTAATATTCTATTCATCCTAATTTTCTGAACAAAAAATCAGTGTTAGAGAAGAAAGCTTACTGAATGGATTCATGAACTGAAGTTTATCATACCATCGGTGAACTAATGACGTCATGCACGCAGCGTTACATGACGTCACGAAAGGTTTTTTAAACACTGACTAATAAAGCAAAGTTTATTCATTAGGCCTGCCGAGTTGGGCCATTATTACGCAATCATGAAGGTAGTATAAATTATTCTATCACAAGATCACAGTTGAAAAAAGCATACATGACTCATTTCCCTTGACTACTCATTATTGGAGACACGAACAGATGACTCCGTGTAATTTACTTTCCATTATAATTACTATAATGCTGTTCGTCTGCATGCGACAAATTCAATATAGTTCTACAGATATGAGGCATTTTTACTAAAAGGTACGAAATGTGCAAACATACACTATATATCAATAAAATGTAGATGTTCTAAGCTTTATTTTGATGCTAAATTCGTTTGTTGGAAACTATGTTAGCAGTTGCATAGGCCTATAATCAGCGCTTCAACTTCGTCGCACTGACTCGTCTTATTACAACTTATATTAATCACTCTCGAGACCTCATTCCTGATGGAATCCATCGCCACGAGGGAGAGAGAAGAGGCAACGTGGAATTTAAATGCCTTACCTAATCGTAACGGCTCCAACGGGGCTCGAACTCCGGACCTTTCGCACCCGAAGCGAACGCGTATCCACTGCGCTATCACGACTCGTCTTTATTTTAAAAAATCAGCGAATTTAGCCTAGTAATTGACCTTTCTGCCGATTTTGATTGACAGCTGGAGTTAGCCAATCGCATCGCACCATTCGCGCGCACATCCTGCAACGGTTTATCGCCGCCATCTTGTTAGACAAACAATGCATATTAGACAAACTAGTAACGAGTAGACACATTTGAAAAGGCGTGAATTTGATGTGTGGGTTAGTTATAGTACTCAATTAGTCGATATCCTGGTGATCGACGTTAAATTCAACCCATTTCAAAATCCTTGGACAAATCTAAAAGTGTGTATATGAACCACAAAATACCAGACAGCTGCTTTAAAAACAATGCATCTATAAAAACACCGACTGACCCCATACTGTCATTCTTTTCTCGCAAACCCAGCAATCAAATTTAAGCGTGTCACACTGTTTATTGGGAGTAATCAACAACTTACCGACTACCGGTACATCACAGAGACCGCCGACTTATAATGTCCCGATACAGATCTGATCAAGATCAAAGTATTTATTTATCAGGAAATTCCCGTAGTTACTGATAGCTTATCGTTCAAAAAAACATATCGGGTAGGAAACCCCATCAGAGCAGTACAAGACAGGTCGTCCTAGACCCATTGTGGCTCACTTTGACAAATTCAGTGACCGTGAACTTGTTCGTAAAGCTGGTATACTTCTAAACAAGTCCCAGAAAATGGTGAAAATACATGAACACTACCCGAGAGAAATAGAAGAACGTCGCAAAAAACTCTACCCAACCGTAAGAAGATTTGCTGATCTCGATCACAAAGTCAGTCTTGTGAAAGATAGGTTATATGTAAACAATTCGCTGTATAATTCAGATACGGGCGAATTTGTTGACAAGTTGGGTTACACCCGTGTGTTGTCACAAGCACAGTATCCCCCACCAAACAGAGCGCCGTCGCGCAATATTCACGGCCAACGACCACCTTACCAGGGTATACAACCACGTCCAGATGGTCCACCCAGAACCAACACAGGCTTGAACTCAACAACAGGTGCGCCACGCAATCTGATGTTCGAAACACCCAACCGTTACGGTGCACTTAACAATCCGTCTATAGACTTTGAACGTTCTGTGCAGCAGAAGCGCAAAGAGCGCTCTCCACTCGAGTCAGATTATACCACCGCTAAACGTTATAATACGGATCAGACTCAGGATTCCGCTCAGAAACCCCCATCATCTACAGAATATGTTCAGTGTGAAAGTAGATTTGTCGAAGTTGCATCCTTAGTAGAGAACTGTACCTCCCAAGATACACGGGCCAAACAGCAAGATGTCACACAAGAACCCATGGAAGCACCTCAACATCCCGGTGAATCAGACACTTAAATCTAGGTCAGATAAGTGGTCACGGATAACCAGAGGTGACCCAGACAGTAACTGTTTATGTTTATATGCCCATTGTTGCGATCAGTTTTGTAATGTTGACGAGTGTGTATACGTTTGTACATGTATGTATGAAAACGTAATCTCATATAATGACAGGTATAAATCTCATATAATGACAGGTATAACAATTTATGCACTGGTGACTATGTGCTATATGGTATAGGGAGACAACGTGCGAAATGTGGGTTTTACCAAACTGTTTTTTATGAGTTTAGTGTTTGCGATATACACCTGTGTGTAATTTCACCTGTATATGTAACGGGATTTCTCCTTTCAAAATATATTTCACTATATGATCTCGCTTATTGTAGCATTGGATAAAATGACTTATGATAGTGTGTGTTACGGAATGTATAATCCAGGATATGCTTATCCAACTGAAACATGTTCTTTGTATGGTAATAGTATTGATAGTTTATGTCCCTATACGGTCGAAATCAAGTACCGCAATTTGTATACATTTGGCAGGTATAATGTAGACAATACTGTGAATGTACACTTTGCAAACTTGTACTTATATACATATTTTATTTACATGTATGATGCATACATATGCATGAATATATATTTACCCGTGTACTTAGTGCAGAATGGGAGTTTGGTGAAATACGTTAATATACTAAATAATTTATATTATCACAATGATTGCAATAATTTATACTATGTACAGTATAATACCCAACGTGTTGACACAGCAGGTTTAGGACATCTGCACTGTAATACTACTGTGACGGAAAATTGTTCGGCCAACTGTATAACAGGGCAAGCCGGTGCGGGATCAGAAAATAGCACTACATCTCGGAGTCGTAATTCAGTCAGTGCAGATAAAGGGAATAACAATGCTATTCCTTCCTCGCTTTTTAAGAATAGATTGCCTGAACAGAAAAACAATGAAACTAGTACTTTAAATTCAGAAAATGTAAACTGCACGAAAACTACAAGCGAGGAGTCAAACAGTACTAAAATCCTTAACATATTGTCATTAAATGTATGCGGTCTAAAGTCAAAACTGCATTGTCCAGAATTCATTGATCTTATAAACCAGCATGGTATAATCGGTTTTCAAGAAACAAAGTCGGATTCTCTTGACTTTATTGAAATTAACAATTATGATCTGTATTTTAAACACCGGAAATATATTACAAGAAGAAAGTCAGGCGGTATCGCATTAGCTGTTAAGAAAGAACTTTCCAAATATGTGTCAGTGGTTGATTCCGATTGTGACCTCATTTTGTGGTTTACCATATCCAAAGTTTTATGTAATACTGATTCGGATATTTTATGTGGAGTAGTGTATATCCCACCTGAATATTCAGAGTATTCCAGGGAAGACCCCTTCTTTGAAATACAAACAGAATTCAATCACCTCTCTTTAAATTATAAGCTACAATGTTTATTCGGAGATTTTAATTCTAGAACGAAACAACTGAAGGACTATATAGTTTTAGACACAGCATTTCTTGAAACGCAAAACATGGACGATCTATGTGATGAGTATAATATTGAAATGAACAACTTTGATACTGCTATTAATGTAACTCGTCATAGACAAAGTAACGACAACAATAGTAATAATTATGGTTATAGATTGATAGAATTTCTTCAATCCAGTTCTTTATATTTTTTAAACGGTAGAACAACAGGTGATATTCCTGGCAATACTACATGTAAAGAAGTTAGTACGGTTGATTATTTTATAAGTAATTCAAACTTATTCAATATTGTCAATTCGTTAAATATCTTAGATTACTGCCCATTATTTTCGGATGCGCATAAACCTTTAACTTTAACCATAAATGTCAAACGCAGTGAAACAAACACATTATTTAATAACCGAGAACCAACAGTTAAATTGTGGGATGAACTTAAAGCGCATGAATTTTTAAGCAAACTCGATACTAGTCAAATTCAGCAGATCCATACGAAACTTGTAGATTTCGGAAATAACAACAGTTTCAATCAACAAAAGGCAGATGATGTTATCTCTTGTATTAATGCTTTATTTTTAAACACTTCAAAAGAAGCGTTCGGGTATTATAAAACTATCGAAACCAAAAATAATAGTGATGGCACCAATCAGCGATGGTTTGGTTTTCAATGTAAAAAGGCTAGACGGAATTTCCATAGGGCAAAATATTTTTATAAAATTAGGAAATCTGAGGCAAATAAAGACAGATTAAAAGAATGTAGTAAAACTTATAAAAATACTATGCGTTTCTATAGAAATAAACACATCAATCGGAATATCAATAAAATACGTAGTAGATTTATTCTTTATTTCAGTCTCATCGTTGTACAATACATAAAATATACACAACAAATTATCGTGGCATAGTACAACACCATTCATTATAAAATAATTATAAGAGACTAATGTAATCACAGATAATCAAACTATCACAGTCTAACGACATATTATTATATTTACATATTAAAACCGGGGAACAGTCGCTAATTGAAAATTAAATACTTACTAAAACCAGAAATTTTGAAATACTGAAATGGAAAAAAAGCACTACTGCGCAATTAAGAAATGTTTTAAAATATCAGTTATCAACCTCGATCAGATCGCGGTTGAACTAATTAGCAGCTGTTTCTCGGAATGGATAAGAGACACACAATCAATAAATCAAATGGATACATTATTTACATAAATAAAAGGATCGTCTTTGAAGAATATAAAAACAGGTTTTGGCAACAATTCTGATCAGAGGTATAGTAGTAAAAATAATTCTAAGCTGGTCGGATACAGGTTTGTTCCGAAAGTCATTTTCATATAATGAGGCTTTCTCTAAGAGAACAGCTCTCAAATCATCATACAGTGAACATTCTAATAATACATGACTTTCGTCTTCTAATACATTACAGAAAGGGCACTTACGTTCATCAAGTGGTAAATTCTCATACCTTCCGGTTTCTATACGTAATGGAGCAACTCCACATCTAAATTTACATAATGCTGATCTGTGACGTGTGGGTAAACTCATTTTACAATATACTTCTGTTTGAAATTTAAATTTAAATGTACAGTAGGTTCTAAGCTTATTGCGACCACGTCCAGAAACACCTATCACACTGTTAATAGAGGTGGACCAGTCAGTAACATATTTCTCCATTACCGCATTTTCCACACTATCTACTAAATTGTGCTTATGTATAGGTATAGATAGGTTACAGTAATCCATCAAAGTAATGTCTGCAAACTGTCTCTTGACATAATAAAACCAGTTTTTATAACTTGTAGATTTAGCATTCGCCCATAGTGCAACTCGCTTATTTAATCTGGAATTGTCGGTATTAGCTAAGCGTGCCAAAAACCCAGATATGTGCTTCCATTGTCGCACAACTGGCGGCTGCCAACCCATTTCCCCGGAGACAGCAGCATTGGGAGAATATTTCCCAATACCAAGAAAGAAACGCATGGCACGATTGTGGATTGCATTAATGCATGAAAACGCTTTATATCCCCAAACCGGGGCGCCATAAGCAATCACAGGCCAGACAACAGAGTCATACAATTTGGAGAAAACATTATATGGTACACCCCCAACTAACTTACATTTAGCAATGAGCAGTCCCAATGCACGACTTGCACTTTGAGCAACACATTTTGCAGTAACATTGAAGTCAAGGTATTCACTCAAAACAATTCCTAAATAAGTATATATACCTATAGTTTCCAGAACATTAACACCACTTTTAAAAATAACATCAGATCTTGGCATAGAAGCAGGACGAAAATGGACAACTCTACTTTTATCCCTGTTTATAAACATATCGTTTATATTGCACCAGTCATGTAAAGCATTCAATAATCTCTGCAAATCAAGTTGGTTTTCTGCTAGTAGGACAATGTCATCCGCGTACAATAGAATACCTATACAGTCATTATCGACATTAACACCGATATTTAATGATTTCAAAAATATCGTTAAATCATTAATGTACAAATTAAATAAAAGCGGCGATAGAATGCACCCCTGTCTTAAGCCACAATTAACATCAAACCAATCAGTCTTAAAAGAGTTTACCCTAATACATACAGATGAGTAGATAGACTTAACAGCTCGCCACATATTACCGGCAACTCCAATTTCATTGAGTCTTTTCCACAATTTATCTCTGTTAATAAAATCGTACGCCTTACTAAAATCAATAAAGGCACATAATGTGGCTTTTTTAACTTGTTTTCTTGTATCAATAATAGAGGTCAAAGTGGATAAGTGATCTATGGTACTACGCTTCTTTCTGAAACCGTTTTGCTCATCTGCGATCTTATCGTTATGTTCAGCCCAACAACTTAGCCTGGCGTTTAAAATATTACAATAAATCTTGTACATGGCTGAGGCCAGTGCTATGCCCCTATACGACAGGAGATCTCTTGAATCCGTCATTGAGGGTTTTGGTATCGGGTTTATAATACATTTGCCCCAGATAGACGGGACAGTCCCATTGGAGAAGCATACATTAAACAGAGTATGCAAAAATAGCACGGACGTATCGTTCTGTAAAACTTCACTAGGGATACCGTCTATGCCACAGGCTTTTCCCTTCTTGGCACCATCAATTGCCTTCTTTACTTCAAAAATAGTAATGTTTGCATTAAAAGACAGATCTGCATAATTAGTTACATCATTCAATACATTAGAGTTCTGTGATGAATATACATAATTATCATTTTTATATAACGAGCTAAAATCATGTTTCCATTTGTTTAATACCTGTGACAAATCTGTAGAGAGAGAACCATCATTTAATGTAACTTCTAGAGGTATACATTTTTTCTTAATCTGACCAACGCCGATTTTACCTACAGATTTCCAAAAGTTTGACTGGTCTACATTACATTCCTTCAGCAATTCATTTTGTAAAGAATACCAATATAAACGTTTTGCCTTCTGTACTTCACGGTCAAAATGTTTACGGACCTGAATATATTCGGACTTGAGATATACATTTCGGTTTTTATTACATGCAACACAATTCAACCAATTTCGTTCTGCTGTACAAACATTATTCCAACTATCAGTTAGATCGCTACTCCACCACGGCTTTCCCGGTCTGCATTTTCTATTGCACCAACCAGAGGTAATTGTTTTATAAGGCACTGACTTGTACATATTATATTTTAAAATACTACACCAGTCCTCATAAATATAATCAATATCAGTTTGCGTTTGATGGCAATGCTCAAGTTTATCAATAGTTACGTTAACACTATTAAGGACATCTTGGTCTAATAGAAAAGTTTCAGGAACATTAGATACATCAAACTTGTCATAGCTATTATTGTATTGACTAGTAAACTGGGGAACTGCACTAATGGTGATACTCCATTTAATCATAGAATGATCTGGGATACTGGTAGGTACCAACACTTTAAGGTCACCTGATTTATTAATCAAATCTGGTGTACGTACAACGGTAAAATCTGAAAACAATGAAAGGTCATCGTGACTTACTATACAATAATCCACTACTGATAAACCTTTAACCGACACTGACGTGTAATCATTATTAGCGTAGTTACGACCATTTAGCATACACATATTAGCATTAATCATAAAATCAACAAATAATTCCCCATATGAATTAGTTTTAAAATCAACAACATTGCGAATAGGTATATTATCAACGCCATTAATAAAATCATCTAAATCTCCACAACGACTGTTAAAGTCTCCACATATAAATACGGTTCCTTCATTCTGATTTCTGTAAATACCAGTCAAAAGATTATCATAGAACGAATTAACATCAATGCGTCTAGATGAGTTTTCCGGTGGCAAATAACAAACACATGGCATGATAACACAATTATCAGATTTACGGTACATTTTTAACCACATAATTCCTTCAAACGAACAATCTAGTACAGAAATATTGAATTCATTGCAAATAACATTTTTTATCAAAAAGCCTACGCCTCCGGAACCTGTCCGGGCATTTTTATGAATATTATCACGATTAAAACCAAACCATTGACAACCATCGACGTGTAAAACATTATCATTTAAAAGATGAGTCTCAGCTACACCTATAATATCACAATCACTATTTAAAACACAAGAAGATCTTAAAACATGACTGTCAGAATCAATGTTACAGTTCCAACCGCGGACGTTCCAAAACCCGATGTTCACTCATTTTCTGCTTTGGTTCAGTTGTCTGTATCCACCACGCCGTCCGTTGTTGCCATTTCGTCCGCGACCTACGCGGTTCCAACTGTCACGGCTCTGAGAATGACCTCGTGTGTTGTCACGATTGGTAGATGAACGAGAGCCGGAACTATATTCGTTCGCATCACGCGTTTGATCCTCGGAACGATCCCTCGTTGAGTCGTCGCCATAATTACCACGGACAATGCGGGATCCTCTGAGTGTAAGATTATGCTGCTTAAGAGCACCCAGAATTGTTCTAAAATTATTGCTCATCACTCTATCCGCCTGAGATAAATCATGGTTAATATAAACACCAGAGAATCTGGAGTGTGATTTCAACACTTTCTTCTTTAGCATGACCTTACGTTTATCGTCGTGACATTTAAATGTAGCAATCACAACCCCTTTTCTACTATTGTTGAATGACGCCTTGCGCTCAGCATTGACACATGTAACGTCCGGGATTCGTAAGCCGTCTTTAATAAGTGAGTTTACCTTGTTCTTTACATTTTCATTAGTGGTTTCAGGCAAGTCACGGATAACAATATTTAAGGCGATATCACGGGGTGCAGATGAACCAGCCTGGTTTACATTCTGAATTTTACTGTTCAGGTCATCTAACTCCGTGTTGAGATCTGCCTTTAGCGAATCTTTGAATGTGTCCAAATGGCTATCAATATCCTTGTGAATGCGTGCCAGTTCCGAATTCACTCGCTTGTCAAGTATTTGAGCGACCTTATTGGCAATACGCTGTTCCATACCCGACTCTAACTTGTCCATTCTCTCAGTAAGAGCAGAGAACATCATATGCATGTCTGCGGAGAGTCTACCAATAAGCTGCTCAACTGAGGGATTCGAGTCTACATGTACATCTGCCGCTGTAACGACAATACTGCGGTGCTGCTCTGGCGAATCGTAGAGGGACTTTTTTGCTTTGGCGTTCACTCGCGGCTTCTTAACGACAGAAACACTGTCAATGTCAATGTTTGATGGCTCTGAGCGATGTCTCTTCCTACTACCAGTTAAAGGGGTGTCAACTCTAGTAACACGTTGGGACCCCATAACAGAATCAACAAAATCCTGCGCTTCAATAGATGCATCCGTCATCTCATGACCTGATCCGGCTTTTTTAAGTGACATATTTATCTACCGTACAGTGGATCAATGAGCGGCTCAGTCAAGCGTGACTAATTGTCTGCCGTAGGTGGTGTTATACAATGACGATTACTGATCACGAAATCCAATAATACTAAGTGTTAATACTGATACTATAAATAGCAACACAGGTGGTAAACAGCAGGTTATAAATCAGCCTATATCACTTTTCTGGATTCAAAATTCCACAATAATTCACAAATAGTTCATATAACACCTCACCAATTACTGATAAAAATATCTGTCCCGAAAAGGACTAATAAAACATCCAAATAATTGAAATAATCTCCGCAAAAAGTAAACAACAACTTATTTATCACAACCGGAAGTCTGTTGTTTGCACATGCTACGGCTTCTGTCGCAATCGTCGCAATCGTTGTCAAATAAATAAGTTTATAATAAACTAAACATTGAATATTTAATATGCCATATAATAATACCGCATGCGCAATGGATACATCCGGTGTAGATGTCAGTATTCCAACAAGTAGATGGACATCCGGCTTCCACAGGAGCACAGTTCATACCTGGCATGCTTTGATAATTTTGTCCATACCCTAAATATAAATATTGTCGCTCACCATATTCTATCGACACATAGATGTAACATTTGTTTGACTATCATAACTTTTCCCCAATCTCAAACTCAGTCTCAGTCCGCCTCCGTGGTCGAGTGGTTAAGGTCGCTGACTTGTATACCACTGTAACATATCATCACTGATGGTCACGGGTTCGAGCCCCGCTCAGACCGTGTTTCATTTTATATGAAAAAGTTGGCAGTTTCTTACGGAGGTTGGTGCACCCAATTACTGGTTAACCGCTGGAGCCTGCCCAGGAAAGGTGTTGTTAGGTAAACTGCCCGCCGGCGATATAGCCCATAAATGGTGCTGATGCAGGGTAAAACCCGAAATATAAAATAACATTTGTTTGAACACATGTGGACTTCCGTTTATATAGTGTATATTGAGCAGTAACTGGCAAACATACGATTCAATAACATACAGCACACAATATAGTCTGAAGCAGTAGTTCTAGCACGGACGGGCCCCCAGGTAGAACCACACCACCGACCTTTCGAAGACCAGCTGGATAGTTTCCGCACGAAATAATTCGACAATAGTGGGATTCGAACCTACAGTTATGAGGTGAAAGTGACTACAACGAGCATTGCCACTCGGCCCAGGAGACCTCGAAATAAATAACTGACATATAGACGATTATAAATCTGCGTACCCCTTTTATTTAACGTCACTACAGGTTGCCCATGCATTTGAGCGACGGGAAGTTTACCTAACAACACCTTTCCTGGACAGGCTCCAGCGGTTAACCAGTAATTGGTGCACCAACCTCCCTAAGAAACTGCCAACTTTTTCATATAAATGAGACACGTCCTGAGCGGGGCTCGTACCCCTTTCTTAATGTTATTTTTTTATTGGAACTTGCTGTATAGCCTTGATGTACCTGTACATTACTCTAAGCTTAATGTATTGTGTGTGTGTGTGTGTGCGTGCGTGCGTGCGTGCGTGCGTACGTGCGTGCGTGTGCGCGCGTGCGCGTGTGTGTAGCAACATATTGAAGATATAACAAGCAGTAGCGGATCAGTGGTCCAGTGGTAACACGTTGGACTTATAATCCAGAGTTCGCAGGTTCGATCCCTCGCCATGCCGTACTAAAATCATTCATATCATAGTCTTTCGGATGAGACGTCACACTGAGGTATCGTGTCGATGTTATTTTACACCGTGCACGTAAAAGAACCAGGGGAGACGCTGGAATGGGTCTCTGTCTGTATCATTGCACTGTCCTCCAATTCTAAAATAACTAAATCTCTTCCGGAGGCGTCGCTCGTATGGGCAACCGGTAGCGACGATAAATGAACGCAATATATACAATACAAAATGGGAAATAAACATACTGTACTCTAAGATGTATGATAACGGAAATTTAGTGTTCGGATAGCGAGAGATTTCTGGAAATAGTTGGGAGGACTGAGTATCAATTTATACAAATTTCATTTAGCTCGATTGCGAAACAAGTTCTTACAACTTATATTAATCACTCTCGAGACCTTATTCCTGATGGAATCCATCGCCACGAGGGGGAGAGAAGAGGCAGCGTGGAATTTAAATGCATTGCCTAAGGGCACAATCGTAACGGCTCCAGCGGTGCTCGAACTGAATATTCATGACCTGCTTCACAGTACCTAGCAACACTATGAACACAACCCACAGGCGACCGCATGTTGCCACTGAACACCATGTATTTTGTTCATTCATAAAATCTCAGTTCAATTAAAGGAAATGCGGCAAACACGTATAGTGAAATAAAGTATTACGTGTAAACTGAGGAGCGGACATTCCTACGGTGTGTGGCGACATCA
>JABXNX010003529.1:0-28803 GCA_014843695.1 Archivesica marissinica | reverse complement strand
ACCATCATCATGGACTCCACCATCATCATGGACTCCACCATCATCATGGACTCCACCATCATCATGGACTCCACCATCATCATGGACTCCACCATCATCATGGACTCCACCATCATCATGGACTCCACCATCATCATGGACTCCACCATCATCATGGACTCCACCATCATCATGGACTCCACCATCATCATGGACTCCACCATCATCATGGACTCCACCATCATCATGGACTCCACCATCATCATGGACTCCACCATCATCATGGACTCCACCATCATCATGGACTCCACCATCATCATGGACTCCACCATCATCATGGACTCCACCATCATCATGGACTCCACCATCATCATGGACTCCACCATCATCATGGACTCCACCATCATCATGGACTCCACCATCATCATGGACTCCACCATCATCATGGACTCCACCATCATCATGGACTCCACCATCATCATGGACTCCCACATACTCACCATCATCATGGACTCCACCATCATCATGGACTCCACCATCATCATGGACTCCCCATCATCATGGACTCCCCACATCTGGACTCCACCATCATCATGGACTCCACCATCATCATGGACTCCACCATATCATGGACTCCACCATCATCATGGACTCCACCATCATCATGGACTCCACCATCATCATGGACTCCACCATCATCATGGACTCCACCATCATCATGGACTCCACCATCATCATGGACTCCACCATCATCATGGACTCCACCATCATCATGGACTCCACCATCATCATGGACTCCACCATCATCATGGACTCCACCATCATCATGGACTCCACCATCATCATGGACTCCACCATCATCATGGACTCCACCATCATCATGGACTCCACCATCATCATGGACTCCACCATCATCATGGACTCCACCATCATCATGGACTCCACCATCATCATGGACTCCACCATCATCATGGACTCCACCATCATCATGGACTCCACCATCATCATGGACTCCACCATCATCATGGACTCCACCATCATCATGGACTCCACCATCATCATGGACTCCACCATCATCATGGACTCCACCATCATCATGGACTCCACCATCATCATGGACTCCACCATCATCATGGACTCCACCATCATCATGGACTCCACCATCATCATGGACTCCACCATCATCATGGACTCCACCATCATCATGGACTCCACCATCATCATGGACTCCACCATCATCATGGACTCCACCATCATCATGGACTCCACCATCATCATGGACTCCACCATCATCATGGACTCCACCATCGTCATGGACTCCACCATCATCATGGACTCCACCATCATCATGGACTCCACCATCATCATGGACTCCACCATCATCATGGACTCCACCATCATCATGGACTCCACCATCATCATGGACTCCACCATCATCATGGACTCCACCACCATCATCATGGACTCCACCACATGGACTCCACCATCATCATGGACTCCACCATCATCATGGACTCCACCATCATCATGGACTCCACCATCATCATGGACTCCACCATCATCATGGACTCCACCATCATCATGGACTCCACCATCATCATGGACTCCACCATCATCATGGACTCCACCATCATCATGGACTCCACCATCATCATGGACTCCACCATCATCATGGACTCCACCATCATCATGGACTCCACCACACCCCATCATCATGGACTCCACCATCATCATGGACTCCACCATCATCATGGACTCCACCATCATCATGGACTCCACCATCATCATGGACTCCACCATCATCATGGACTCCACCATCTCATGGACTCCACCATCGTCATGGACTCCACCATCATCATGGACTCCACCATCATCATGGACTCCACCATCATCATGGACTCCACCATCATCATGGACTCCACCATCATCATGGACTCCACCATCATCATGGACTCCACCATCATCATGGACTCCACCATCATCATGGACTCCACCATCATCATGGACTCCCCCACCATCATGGACTCCACCATCATCATGGACTCCACCACCATCATGGACTCCACCATCATCATGGACTCCCCCACCATCATGGACTCCACCATCATCATGGACTCCACCATCATCATGGACTCCACCATCATCATGGACTCCACCATCATCATGGACTCCACCATCATCATGGACTCCACCATCGTCATGGACTCCACCATCGTCATGGACTCCACCATCATCATGGACTCCACCATCATCATGGACTCCACCATCATCATGGACTCCACCATCATCATGGACTCCCCCACATCATGGACTCCCCATCATCATGGACTCCACCATCATCATGGACTCCACCATCATCATGGACTCCACACCATCATGGACTCCACATCATCATGGACTCCACCATCATCATGGACTCCACCATCATCATGGACTCCACCATCATCATGGACTCCACCATCATCATGGACTCCACCATCATCATGGACTCCACCATCATCATGGACTCCACCATCATCATGGACTCCACCATCATCATGGACTCCACCATCATCATGGACTCCACCATCATCATGGACTCCACCATCATCATGGACTCCACCATCGTCATGGACTCCACCATCATCATGGACTCCACCATCATCATGGACTCCACCATCATCATGGACTCCACCATCATCATGGACTCCACCATCATCATGGACTCCACCATCATCATGGACTCCACCATCATCATGGACTCCACCATCATCATGGACTCCACCATCATCATGGACTCCACCATCATCATGGACTCCACCATCATCATGGACTCCACCATCATCATGGACTCCACCATCATCATGGACTCCACCATCATCATGGACTCCACCATCATCATGGACTCCACCACATGGATCCACCATCATCATGGACTCCACCATCATCATGGACTCCACCATCGTCATGGACTCCATCATCATGGACTCCACCATCATCATGGACTCCACCATCATCATGGACTCCACCATCATCATGGACTCCACCATCATCATGGACTCATCATGGACTCCACCATCATCATGGACTCCACCATCATCATGGACTCCACCACATGGACTCCACCATCATCATGGACTCCACCATGTCATGGACTCCACCATCGTCATGGACTCCACCATCATCATGGACTCCACCATCATCATGGACTCCACCATCATCATGGACTCCACCATCATCATGGACTCCACCATCATCATGGACTCCACCATCATCATGGACTCCACCATCATCATGGACTCCACCATCATCATGGACTCCACCATCATCATGGACTCCACCATCATGGACTCCCCCACCATCATGGACTCCCCACCATCATGGACTCCACCACCATCATGGACTCCACCATCATCATGGACTCCCCCACCATCATGGACTCCACCATCATCATGGACTCCACCATCATCATGGACTCCCCCACCATCATGGACTCCCCCACCATCATGGACTCCACCACCATCATGGACTCCACCATCATCATGGACTCCCCCACCATCATGGACTCCACCATCATCATGGACTCCACCACCATCATGGACTCCACCATCATCATGGACTCCCCCACCATCATGGACTCCACCATCATCATGGACTCCACCATCATCATGGACTCCACCATCGTCATGGACTCCACCATCATCATGGACTCCACCATCATCATGGACTCCCCCACCATCATGGACTCCACCATCATCATGGACTCCACCATCATCATGGACTCCACCATCGTCATGGACTCCACCATCATCATGGACTCCACCATCATCATGGACTCCACCATCATCATGGACTCCACCATCATCATGGACTCCACCATCGTCATGGACTCCACCATCATCATGGACTCCACCATCATCATGGACTCCACCATCGTCATGGACTCCACCATCATCATGGACTCCCCCACCATCATGGACTCCACCACCATCATGGACTCCACCATCATCATGGACTCCCCCACCATCATGGACTCCCCCACCATCATGGACTCCACCATCATCATGGACTCCACCATCATCATGGACTCCCCCACCATCATGGACTCCACCATCATCATGGACTCCACCACCATCATGGACTCCACCATCATCATGGACTCCCCCACCATCATGGACTCCACCATCATCATGGACTCCACCATCATCATGGACTCCACCATCAATGGACTCCACCATCGTCATGGACTCCACCATCATCATGGACTCCACCATCATCATGGACTCCACCATCATCATGGACTCCACCATCATCATGGACTCCACCATCGTCATGTACTCCACCATCGTCATCGACTCCACCATCGTCATGTACTCCACCATCATCATGGACTCCACCATCATCATGGACTCCACCATCATCATGGACTCCACCATCATCATGGACTCCACCATCATCATGGACTCCACCATCATCATGGACTCCACCATCATCATGGACTCCACCATCATCATGGACTCCACCATCATCATGGACTCCACCATCATCTCCACCATCATCATGGACTCCACCATCATCATGGACTCCACCACATCATCATGGACTCCACCATCGTCATGGACTCCACCATCGTCATGGACTCCACCATCATCATGGACTCATCATGGACTCCACCATCATCATGGACTCCACCATCATCATGGACTCCACCATCATCATGGACTCCACCATCATCATGGACTCCACCATCATCATGGACTCCCCCACCATCATGGACTCCACCACCATCATGGACTCCCCCACCATCATGGACTCCACCACCATCATGGACTCCACCATCATCATGGACTCCCCCACCATCATGGACTCCACCATCATCATGGACTCCACCACCATCATGGACTCCACCATCATCATGGACTCCCCCACCATCATGGATTCCACCATCATCATGGACTCCACCATCATCATGGACTCCACCATCGTCATGGACTCCACCATCATCATGGACTCCACCATCATCATGGACTCCACCATCATTATGGACTACACCATCGACATGGACTCCACCATCGCCATGGACTCCACCATCATCATGGACTCCACCATCATCATGGACTCCACCATCGTCATGTACTCCACCATCATCATGGACTCCACCATCATCATGAACTCCACCATCGTCATGTACTCCACCATCATCATGGACTCCACCATCATCATGGACTCCCCCACCATCATGGACTCCACCATCAT
Organism: Archivesica marissinica; assembly: GCA_014843695.1. Classification (NCBI taxonomy): domain Eukaryota; kingdom Metazoa; phylum Mollusca; class Bivalvia; order Venerida; family Vesicomyidae; genus Archivesica; species Archivesica marissinica. The sequence goes on along the minus strand of JABXNX010003529.1, from coordinate 23,589 downwards.
CATGGACTCCCCCACCATCATGGACTCCCCCACCATCATGGACTCCACCATCATCATGGACTCCACCATCATCATGGACTCCACCATCATCATGGACTCCACCATCATCATGGACTCCACCATCATCATGGACTCCCCACCATCATGGACTCCCCCACCATCATGGACTCCACCATCACATGGACTCCCCACCACATGGACTCCCCCACCATCATGGACTCCACCATCATCATGGACTCCACCATCATCATGGACTCCACCATCATCATGGACTCCACCACCATCATGGACTCCACCATCATCATGGACTCCACCATCATCATGGACTCCACCATCATCATGGACTCCACCACCATCATGGACTCCACCATCATCATGGACTCCACCATCATCATGGACTCCACCATCATCATGGACTCCACCATCATCATGGACTCCACCATCATCATGGACTCCACCATCATCATGGACTCCACCATCATCATGGACTCCCCACCATCATGGACTCCACCACCATCATGGACTCCACCATCATCATGGACTCCACCATCATCATGGACTCCACCATCATCATGGACTCCACCATCATCATGGACTCCACCATCATCATGGACTCCCCACCATCATCATGGACTCCACCACATGGACTCCACCATCATCATGGACTCCACCATCATCATGGACTCCACCATCATCATGGACTCCACCATCATCATGGACTCCACCACATGGACTCCACCATCATCATGGACTCCACCATCATCATGGACTCCACCATCATCATGGACTCCACCATCATCATGGACTCCACCATCATCATGGACTCCACCATCGTCATGGACTCCACCATCATCATGGACTCATCATGGACTCCACCATCATCATGGACTCCACCATCATCATGGACTCCACCACATCATCATGGACTCCACCATCGTCATGGACTCCACCATCATCATGGACTCCACCATCATCATGGACTCCACCATCGTCATGGACTCCACCATCATCATGGACTCCACCATCATCATGGACTCCACCATCATCATGGACTCCACCATCATCATGGACTCCACCATCATCATGGACTCCACCATCATCATGGACTCCATGACTCCACCACCATCATGGACTCCACCATCATCATGGACTCCACCATCATCATGGACTCCACCATCATCATGGACTCCACCATCATCATGGACTCCACCATCATCATGGACTCCACCATCATCATGGACTCCACCATCATTATGGACTACACCATCGACATGGACTCCACCATCGCCATGGACTCCACCATCATCATGGACTCCACCATCATCATGGACTCCACCATCGTCATGTACTCCACCATCATCATGGACTCCACCATCATCATGAACTCCACCATCGTCATGTACTCCACCATCATCATGGACTCCACCATCATCATGGACTCCCCCACCATCATGGACTCCACCATCATCATGGACTCCCCCACCATCATGGACTCCCCCACCATCATGGACTCCACCATCATCATGGACTCCACCATCATTATGGACTCCACCATCGTCATGGACTCCACCATCATCATGGACTCCACCATCATCATGGACTCCACCATCATTATGGACTACACCATCGACATGGACTCCACCATCGCCATGGACTCCACCATCATCATGGACTCCACCATCATCATGGACTCCACCATCGTCATGTACTCCACCATCATCATGGACTCCACCATCATCATGAACTCCACCATCGTCATGTACTCCACCATCATCATGGACTCCACCATCATCATGGACTCCCCCACCATCATGGACTCCACCATCACCATGGACTCCACCATCATCATGGACTCCCCCACCATCATGGACTCCACCATCATCATGGACTCCCCCACCATCATGGACTCCACCATCATCATGGACTCCACCACCATCATGGACTCCACCATCATCATGGACTCCACCATCATCATGGACTCCACCATCATCATGGACTCCACCATCATCATGGACTCCACCATCATCATGGACACCATCGTCATGGACTCCACCATCATCATGGACTCCACCATCATCATGGACTCCCCCACCATCATGGACTCCACCATCATCATGGACTCCACCATCATCATGGACTCCCCCACCATCATGGACTCCCCCACCATCATGGACTCCACCATCATCATGGACTCCACCACCATCATGGACTCCACCATCATCATGGACTCCACCATCATCATGGACTCCACCACCATCATGGAAGGGAGTGTTCTGCAGCGACGAGAACATATCTGGCGGAGCAGGGAACCGAAGGTAGCAGTACCTTGCTAGAGAGGTTGTCGTCTGAATCCAATAGGGTCGTGAAGCAAGTAGCAGATATTGCTGGAAATCTGCCTGACCAAGGACCTGTAGATGTGAGGGACTTGCAACATTTATTGTCGAGGCCGGGCATGAGGCAGTTGGAACGTATGGCTGGACATCAGTCAGGCCAAGGATCTGTAGATGTCGGTAAAATGAAAGAGCAATTGAAACGTGGTTCTTCTATTGAGAAGATTGGAGACTGTTACTACGTCTGTTACGATGTATGTGACCCATACTGTCGCACGCAATGTGACATGATATGCTAAATGTACAATATTTGTCACTATTGTAGTCTCTTTTTAAACTATAGTCTACATCCGTTATGTCGAATTCCATTGGACCGAACAAAATACTTCGACATAACCGAAGTTTGACTTAACGAAATTCTATATAAACGGAGCCAGTTATATGTACAATGATAGTGTCTGAAACGCGACTTTGATCCGACTTCGAGAAACCCGGAGAATTCGACATAACCGACTTTGATATAATGGATGTAGACTGTATATACAAGTATATGCAGCAACTAGTGTTTAAATAATGTCAATTCTTTTGAAGTGTTTTTCTGTACAAATGAAAAAATTAAATTAATTCACGTATAAGAAGTGGATTGAAAAAAACTGTTAATTTTAGTAAACTGCCATGTACAAAGTTATTGGTCATGTATATAAATTTAAATAAAGTGCGGTAATTTACCATTAATGGTTTCATTTTAATGTTGAACTTCAACATTTAGCATGAATTCAGAATAATAATTTATTGAAAATGGAGATATGAAGACAACATTTTAGTTGGAATCCTTCGTTTTTACTGTTGTTTTCCAACCAGATGTTGCGGTAGGTTAAATATAATGTTATCAAAATCCTGTTAATTGATTAATTGGTAACCAACTTTTACAGCAAGTACCCATTGGATATGCTGTAGGATATCCGTCGAGATGCATGTAATGTGTCGAGTAGGTGATGAATACCCACCGCAGCTTATAGCCATAGTCGAAGAAGTTACAGCCCGGACTGGAAATATTGACTCGGACGGACGGACGGACGGACAGACGGACGGACGGACAGTGCCAAAGCTATATGCCTCCCTTTGGGCATAAATATAGTGGTGAGGAGAGATATGTTTGTGTTTTCTTCCAGGTATAGCAAACCTCTGTAGATGTATTTTTCCTTATGGAAATTCTATCAAAATGTCACTAATAGAACACACGATGACATTAACTTTGCATGCTGGGTATAAATAAATGCTATAAATAGTTCAAATAATTGTAGCAGACGACAACAACGGAACCATTCTAATGAAATTGCATGACATATTTGACTGGTTTTTTTCGACGCTAGAATGCAAAGAGTTATAATAAACCATGACAAACTTGAGAACGGGACTTTCCATCAATAAGTTTCTTGCAAAAACGTGGCCCTCGCTGACCAGATTGTTTCAAGTGGCACATTAATTAACCCGTAGCCGACAATTCATTAACTCTTTCAACACCAAGTAACTGACATGGACTGGTCCATGATATTCTATGACCAATTATTTGAGAAACTTGCTTGAGGTTTATATACCAAGGAGAGACTTACGGTCTAAAAATGAAGCAGCTACTCTTGTGTTACCAAGAAGTCGGACTGTCACATACGGAGATAGAAGTTTCATGACTGCTGCCCCAAAACTTTGGAATTCTCTTCCATCAAATCTTAGAAGTGCAACAACATTGTGTTCTTTCAAGAAGGCTTTGAAGACACACCTTTTAAATGTTCATATGGAACATAAATATCGAACAGTGTCTGTGCTCAATCAGGATTAAGACTGCAAATGAACACATTTTATTTAATTATTACCTATATTTTAATTGTTATAATTTTAGATCCTAATATTTTATAGCATATTTAGAATCCATTGTAATTGTGTTTGCTAATTTTGTCTTGTTTTATCTCATTGTATGTGGAAGTTTTTATCAATATGTGTGATATTTTAGGCTGTAAAGCGCTTTTGAACGTTTTATATTTAGATGAAAAGAGCGCTATATAAGTGTGGTATATAATAATAATAATAATAATAAATGAATAAGAAAATTACATTCGGACCAGTTCATTTATCAAGATGGGTAATTTTGTCTAAAATTAGTAATACTACTGGCAAAAAGTGCAGATCCTGATGAGACGGCTCGTCACGAGCCGGCTCATCTGGATCTACACTTTTTGTAAGCCTATTTAGAGGTCTGTGGTGTTGAAAGGGTTAATTGTAACTGAAAACTCTGGATATATGTCGTGCAATTTGACGAGAATTGTGTCGTTATGACGCAATACATAGTTCCCACGGCCTGTGAAAATAGTCAAAAACACTGATAAGATCTTATCTTGGCAGCCATTTTGACTGGTAAGTTTTATTAACGGCAATTTCATGATTTTACTAGTAATTCTTTAATTGCAATAACTTTATTAATTTTGGTTTCTTAATAACAAATTTAGTATGATTTTAAAGGTATTGAAATGCACTTTTTAAACATTCATTTATTTTTAACAATGATGTATGGATTATAAAATATAAGAACTTAACGTGCACCTATTTTTGAAAGTCTATTTTCACAGTTGAAATATTAATATACAGGTAAATTATTATTTATTCGTTATTGATACGAAATGTGTGAAATAATACAAAAAATATGTCCATTGGGAGCTTTCCAACAACGTATGTATGAACCATGGTGATGGGATGAAAAATAAATATTTAATGAAGAAAACAAAATTACGCTATTATATATAATATCTGATCAAGTTTGCCAATCAAAATGACAGCCACAGTAGGAATGATGATGTCACACGGGAACTATGTATTCTAATGAAAGTGCATGACGTATTTGACTGCGGATTTCACCGCTAGCTTGACGAGTTCAAATATAAACCGAGCCTCATAAAAAGCACAGGGATTCGGCACGTTTGGGGGTACTAGTATATATATTTAAGTAAATTTAAGTACACTTAAATATATATACTAGTACCCCCAAACGTGCCGAATCCCTGTGATAAAAAGCACAACTTGCCATTTTAGGCAAATGGAGGACGGGTTCTTTCTTCTGCCAAATAGTGATGTAGGAACATTTGAATTGGGCAACGCATGTTATATAGTCGGTTCAAGAGCTCACTCAGAGCCTTTCATGCCTTTTCAGCATTTTCTGCAAGCAATTAAGAGCTCACTCAGAGCTTGTGTTGTACTGTTGATAAAATCTATCTTATCGCATCCCAAGTTCAGGAAAAAGACTTGTATTGTATACATGTACATCATTTGTATTCAGTAACTTACAACTGTGTCTTAACCCTTTCCCTCATAGAAGCACCTCTTGACGCCATTACCAATACGACATACATTGACAATGTAGTAGCCAAACCAATGTTCATAATATACCCTTCCCTCATAGAAGCACCTCTTGACGCCATTACCAATACGACATACATTGACAAGGTAGTAGCCAAACCAATGTTCATAATATACCCTTCCCTCATAGAAGCACCTCTTGACGACATTACCAATACGACATACATTGACAATGTAGTAGCCAAACCAATATTCATAATATACCCTTCCCTCATAGAAGAACCTCTTGACGACATTACCAATACGACATACATTGACAATGTAGTAGCCAAACCAATGTTCATAATATACCTTTCCTTCATAGAAGAACCTCTTGACGACATTACCAATACGACATACATTGACAATGTAGTAGCCAAACCGATGTTCATAATATACCCTTCCCTCATAGAAGCACCTCTTGACGACATTACCAATACGACATACATTGACAATGTAGTAGCCAAACCAATGTTCATAATATACCCTTCCCTCATAGAAGCACCTCTTGACGACATTACCAATACGACATACATTGACAATGTAGTAGCCAAACCAATGTTCATAATAAAGGCCAGAATCTCATGTAGTCCCAGCAATATCTGTGGAGGTGGGATAGATATGGCGACTACTTATCCGTTGCATGATAGCTAAATGGCTGTAGTTTGTATGGAGATATAATAGTATATTAACCTAAATCTCTCTGTAGTCCCAGTAATATCTGTGGAGGTGGGATAGATATGGCGACTACTTATCCACTGCATGCTAGCTAAATGGCTGTAGTTTGTATGAAGATATAATAGTATATTAACCTAAATCTCTATGTAGTCCCAGTAATATATATGGAGGTGGGATAGATATGGCGACTACTTATCCACTGTATGATAGCTAAATGGCTGTCGTTTGTATAGAGATATAATAGTATATTAACCTAAATCTCTATGAAGGAAAGGATTAAATGACTGTCGTTTGTATAGAGATATAATAGTATATTAAATTGTGATTTTGTGACATTGTATTGCATTGATTGTATCTTCCTAGACATATTATTTTGAATTTGTGTTTGTGCCCTGTGCTAGTTTCAAATGTATGTTTGCTTTGTCTACCTACCAGAGCATTTCACCATTAATGTTTGATATCTCTAGACATTCTTTCCATATTCTGTAATCTGGGATATATTACACATTTTGATATTTATCATTCATAGTAGTCACATACCTCTACAATAATTGAAAATTGCCATTTTCACAAACATTGCATTATCTTTCAAAGTTACTATCCGTGGAACAAACATTCATCACATAACTGTAGGTTACCAATATTTACAATGCTAGTTGGTGCTCTATGTAGTAAACACAATATGTGTAGATGTTAGATGAGTTTGATGTAGTGTTCGTGATAGCGAGTAGATATAAAGATATTTTCATTAAAATAGGCGCTAGATAGTGCATATTTTAGGACATAACTTATAAGTAAGTAAGTCAGCATACATGAGTGAGACGCGACTCAATAAGCATTTGTGGAAGCCTTTGGCTCCATTTAGTCAAAAAGTGTTGCCCACACATTCTGTCCCGATTTCAGACAGTAAAGGCAATTACTTGAAACCTTATAAGTCTGTGTACAGTGATTTACATACATATATTTTGCCAGTAAAGTCCGAAAAGAGTTAGATCAAATCAATAATAGTCCTTGAACTATAATACTAATGAATACTAAAACAAACTAAGCTTCTCTTTAAATAAAAAAATTTAAAAAAAGAAGATAATTATGATAATCTTCACTTTGGACTCATGTTTCATGTTGTCATTACATTACATGTTATATGTATATACCTATTTATAATAGACTAGAAGCACTGTAATTTTGCTTAATGTTGAATAAATGTTGTTGTTGTTGTTGTTGTTGATTTAGATATTGAATTCTGTTGCCGGGGAGGCGCTACTTTTTCAAAACAGTATTTCTTTACTAACAGGGATATTTTGAAATTTCCTCCAAGGTCAACACTTCTACATGTGACTTCACTAAGAAGCGGGGACATTACATAGAGTTACAGGCAGAAGTCGATGTCGAAACATGCTTATATTATTTAAGTAAACTTCAGGCTTTATTCCGTAAACATAATCATAGTGTCACATTTCTCGAAATAAGTCCTTACACAATAACAGGTTGGAATCGGGCGCATGGCCATCCAGACCCACAGTATTTCGGTGATCAGGATTTAGTTTTGTCAGACCGTATTGCTGTTGTAAACCAGCAAATTCGGCTGGTAAATGAGAGTAATTTAGTTCGCTCTCCCAGGTTTCGGTTAGATCTACTTAAAACTCACCATAGTTCAAAAAGGGGTCAGAGACCGAGCAAAATTAATTATAATCTGTTTATCGATGGTATACACCCAGACCAATTACTTGCAAGGTACTGGATGAAAAGCATAGTTGAAAAATCTATTTCGGATGGCCTATAGTGTCATGTATTTTGTCCTGACTGCCGTACACGAGTGAAGGTTTGGAGGAGGTATAGAACCATCTCAACTGAAGCTGGTGTCTCGGTGTGTTCTGGGTGCTGCACGGTACTGTGAGTGGTTCTGGATGCTGTGCTGTGTTTTTGCATGGTGCCTGAGGTAAATTGGACAGTATATTGTACATTGTAGGTACAGTGTTCCTATAGAATATTTTAGTGTTTCTTTGTTTTACTTTTGTGTGTTGCTTTTAGCCAGTAGCTTTCTGTGTATTTACAGTGACTGTTTAATTTTAAACAGTCCTCTGTGTTCATTTGCTATCTGCCAGTGACTGAGGGCAGTGAGGCCATGGCGGCTAGTAAACTGATTACAGACATTACAATATCTGAAAAAGATATGATTGAGGCACTTGCAACGAAGTACAAAATCATACCTTTGACAAGTAGTACACCAAAGAGGACATTTGGTAAAAGTTCTATATGGGACTCAGATGATGACGATGAGGTCAAACCGCAAGTTGTGGCCGCTACGTCATACATTCCCAAAGTGTCGATGTTTTCGGGGGACACGCCCCCACAAAAATCACATTCCTTACAGAGAATGGAGACATGAAATTCAGAGTCTTAGACAAAACAATGAATTATCAAATGCGATGCTGTTGTCCGCTGCACGTCGCAGTTTGATTGGTACAGCCAGAAGCCTGTTGCCATCCCTAGGGGGAAATGCAACTATTGTTGACATATTAGATAGATTTGACTCTAGGTTTGGGGACATTTCAACAAATAAAATGGTCATGCAGGAATTTTTTAATTGCCAACAAAAAGAAAGGGAATCAGCCTCTGTTTATGGGTGTAGATTAGAATCCCTGTTACAAACTGCAGTGGAACAAGGGTATCTTAATAATACATCGAAAAATGACATGTTACGTCATAAATTCTGGCAGTCCCTTCATTCAGAACAGCTAAAGGCTCAAACAAGACATGAATATGACCAGTATTTCAAATTTTGATGCACTTTTACGGGAGATTAGGATGGTTGAAAAACAAATTAACCTTAATCCACCTGAAATGCCAGAATCTGTCATAAATAATAAGCCTGAAAAGTTCAAATCTGTACATCATGCCCCATTGGTCACGCAAAATGATCTACAGATTTTGGAAAAGAAATTGGATAATAAGATAGATCAAGTGGGTAAACAGTTTGATCAAATACTGTCTAAACTAGATAGTACTAGTAGTATAGAGAGGGGTAGTTTCAGAGGAAATAGGAGTAGTTATCGTCCGTCTAGTAACAATGGTGCATACCATTACCCACAGTATAGCAATCAAGGTGGTTATCATTCTAGTAATCAGGGTTACTACAATGGGGGGAGCATATGCTGGTCAACAAATGACTGAAAGTTTTAATGCACCAATGCCACAAGCCCAAAATGCACAACCGAGTAATGTTCGTAGGGGTAGGGGCAATGGTCCTTTAAACTTTTAGGGGCTTCTGTAAATGATGGTCAGTCAGGAGCCCAGGTTGACACTAACGGCCATGGTGCACATACTATTGATGTTGATATGGTAGGCCCTAGTTAACACTAGTAAAATAGTGTTGCAAACCCAATTGTTGCCTTGATTGACAGCGGATCACAAATTACTACAATCTCGCAATCGATTCTAGATTCCTTGAATCATAGACCCCCAGTTAAAGATATTAAAGACTTAGGTCTTACACTCTCAGTTGCAAATGGAACAAAGTTAAAATATACTGGTTTTGTTGAATGTTCCACTGAACTTCCCTTCCTACCTGGTTATACTTTGAATGTTCCAGTGTTAGTCCTTCCAGATAATGAGTTTAACTCATATGTTCCTTTCATATTGGGCTCAAATGTCATCAGAATTTACAAATCTGAATGGAAAATAGCATTTGAGGGGGGAATATGTCGGTCTTTCCCAATTATGTCCATTAATAATAAAGAGCTGGTCATTCCACCGTATGAAACTGTTATGGTTAAAGGCATCAGTAGAAAACCTGATAATGACATGGTTGATTGCGTCACAGAAACCATGGATGGCAGAAATGATTATATTGTCTGTCCCAGGGTGGTGCGCGTTGCAAATAGGGCACAGACCATAATATCTGTTACGGTGTTCAATATCTCTGCCAAACCCATTACAATCAAACCCAAGACTGACTTTGGTCAACTGTCCGAAATTAAGGTTGTCGATGATTTGGTATCTGAAACTAGAACAGATGAGGATGAGGATGGCGTTGGTCACTCAGTATCTTTTGATGATCTTGGACTACAAATTGATAGTTCAGCCATTACATCAGAACAATTACTTAGAGTGAGACAAGTGCTAGGTAAATGGCAACAATGCTTTTCCAAACATCCCAATGACTTAGGTAATACCAACCTAGTAACACATAGAATTGTGTTGGAAGATGAACGTCCATTTAAGCAAGCTTATAGAAGGATTCCCCCAGGCATGTATGAGGAGGTTCGTCAGCATGTCAAGGAAATGCTAGACGCAGGGGTTATTCGTGAATCTGAGAGCCCATACTCGTCCAATGTTGTTCTTGTCAGGAAGAAGGATGGTTCCCTTCGATTTTGTATTGATTATAGGTTACTCAATCAAAGAACAAGGAAGGATGCGTACATGTTACCACGGTTTGATGACACCATATTGTATACTCTTAGTGGGTCCAAATACTTTTCCAAGTTGGACCTCCGTTCAAGTTATTGGCAAGTTGAAATGGAAGGAGCTGATAAACCCAAAACTGCTTTTTCTGTTGGAAACCTTGGTTTTTTTCGAATGTAATAGAATGGGCTATGGGTTAACAAATGCACCAGCTACATTCCAAAGGTTAATGGAGAAATGCATGGGTGAGATGCACCTAAGAGATTGTTTAATTTTCTTGGACGATATGTTGATCTTCTCTAAAACATTTAATCAACATATCGACCGCTTGGAAGCTGTCTTTTGTCGTCTTGAACAGCATAATCCAAAGTTAAAACCATCCAAATGTGAGTTATTTATGACCTCAGTCACATACTTAGGTCATGTGGTTTCGGAACAAGGTGTTAAAACTGATACAGAAAAGGTTTCAGCAGTTCATTCTTGGCCAATCCCTACTAATGTGAGAGAGTTACGGCAATTTCTTGGTTTCGTGTGATACTATCGTCGTTTTATTAGGGATTTTGCAAAGCTGGTCCAACCTCTACATACACCTCTGCAAGGTTACCATTCAAGCCCAACTAAATCTAGGAAGAAACCCAAATTCCACCCAGTTCCATGGTCTTTGGGTGAAATACAGCAAAATGCTTTTGATCAGGTTAAATCAGCCTTATTGCAACCCCCAGTGCTTGCATATGCCGATTATAATCTCCCCTTTGTCTTGCATATAGATGCAAGTGGTTATGGTCTTGGTGCGAGTCTATACCAAACACAAGATGGTGCCGAAAGGGTAATAGCGTATGCAAGTCGTGGTCTACAACCAAGCGAGAAAAATTACCTAGCTCACAAAAGGGAATTCCTAGCCATGAAATGGGCAATTACAGATAAGTTTGCAGATTATTTGCAGGGCCATGAATTTGAGGTTATAACAGATAATAACCCGTTTACCTATGTCCTTACAAAAGCAAAGCTAGATGCTACAAGTCAAAGATGGATTGCTTCCTTGTCTTCTTTTGACTTTACCATATCATATAGGTCAGGTAAATTGAATGTTGACGCTGACAGTCTTTTACGTCACCCTAACCTAACAAAGGAAGATGTCAGTGCAATATGTAGTTCTGCTAGCACGTTCGTTCCTTTTTCTGAGACACTTGCATTCTCGTGCCCTCATTCGGCCGGTGAGGGTTCGGGATTTGGTGGGTTTTGGGGAGTGAATTGGCGTGTTGAGCAGTCAAAAGACTCGACTATCGGGAGAGTGATTGAACTTCTAAATAGCGGTTTTCGCCCTAGGGCTTACGTGATGAAACACGTGGTGTTCAACAATACTTTCGACAATGGAGTCGACTAAATTTAGTCGATGGTATCTTATACAGAACTGCTGTCATAGAAGGTCAGTCAGTCAAACAAATGGTCATTCCTCAGTCATACAAAAATGAAGATGTTGGTCATCCAGGTAAGGAAAAAAGTCTCTGGCTTGCAAGGTGTCGTTTCTATTGGCCTGGTCTTGAAAAAGATTTGATTAGTAGAATTGAAGCTTGTGGCCGTTGCATATGTTACAAAACACCTGTTAGGCCTGCCGCTGACTTAGTTCCTATATATACTACCAGACCAATGGACCTGGTAAGTATTGATTTTCTCTCCTTGGAGATGTCCAAAGGTGGATATGAGAACATGATAGTGGATCACTTTACCCGCTATGGGTGTAAAATGGTATACATGTATTACATTACATATTATCATATAACTCACCCTCGCAACACTTTGTTCTGGTGTTTTACGTTTATTTATCGTCGCTACCGGTTGCCCATATGAGCGACGTTCTTTGTTCTGGACTCAGTCCTAAGATATCTTTGGTAATGGTAAATGAATAGAACGTGAAAATAAAATATCTACATTTATGAATACGTCAATATGAGAAATGTGTAAGAAACAAACCAGTTTCCTAATGCTAGCAAAGTTATACTCTAAATAAGTCATTTTTATTAATGCCATTAAAATTAACAGTAAAGCTAAGTACATGTATTATTAGAAAATAAGATAAATATACATAGATTATTACTATACCTTAAATTCATCATTGCAGAAATTCCCAAGACGTGATATGCAGCTATCTCCGTATAGTGCAATTTTCATAGAAGTAGCCATTGTTAGTTGGAGTAAGTAGAGTGAGTGTATGTAAAAACACGTACGTATATAAATTTATTTAAAGTCGCCACCGCATAAATGCATTTGGGCGACTAAATTATCTAAGGTGATTACAAAGGTCTAAAAATAGTTAATAAACTATTAAAATTACAATACTATGATGTTTAGAGGGCTAAGTGGGTTGCATTAATCTCAGAGTGTGTTCGGCTTTCATATCTCCCGCTCGCACACGATTGTGTACCAACGGGGGTCGGAGGTGGACCGGGTGAAGAAATTACCCGGTGCAATTACTAAGTCTAAGAAGATTTAGACACAGGTTGGTTAGTAAATTGTTTGTTAGTTTGTTCTATAGCCGATTTATACCGTATGTCCTTGGTGTGTTTAAAAACCGTGCAAATATTTGTTTCTAAGTAACATTCAAACCAGTGTAGAAGATAACAAGGACACACACTAGATTTTTGAAATGTGTGTCCTAAACAAAATGAACAAGAAATTAGAAGGAGTGAACCAATGAGATGGATGCATGGAACTCTGATTGATCCAAACAATAAAAAATAACTAGTTTAACCATAACAGCAGATAAATAATATAGAGACAGGTTTGACCTTAATTGGGGATCTTGGGGTATGTTTTTATATCAGCATACCCAATCACCAAAATCTATTTAGAGTAGGTGATTTATAATGGGTTGCATAAGGTAGAGAGATAGATTAAATAAAATAGTAAGAAGGTAGAAGGACACTGTCTGTCAGAAGAAAGTCAACAGCTCATAGGTGTGTCCTTCATATATCCCAAGATCCCTAATAACACATAGTCAAACCTGCAACATATAGACTGCGTTGCCCGTTGAGGGTTGTACTAATAAATATCAATAAAGATACTGCTACGAAAATTAATAGTAAGACCTAATGGCAACTAGTTAGCTAGTCGCACGAACTGGTGTGAAAATAGCAGGTGCCCCTGAGCAAATAAGAACGAGCGCTCAGGAATGTGCACTGACTGACCTCTGCAAATGTAAACAAACAATTGAGAATTGACCTTTCTGCAAACGCTACTTAGGCACGCCCCCCATAGTTACCGGTGCTCGCTGTAACCACGCGAGACAAGCTATCTAACAAAATGGCGTCTAACACAGTCCTGCATCGAGTTAATCTAGATAAATTCCGTCGAATTTCTCGGTTTTATTTCACCCAGATAAGAATATCTCGTTGAAAGCAAGACAGCAATGGTTTAAGTTTTTCAGTGATGGTTATTTCTCTAAAGTACAGATATATTTAACGGGTGAGGACATGTTAAGCGTTCGTGGAAAATGCTTTCGCAGTCAACGGAAGAGTGAACAACCATATCGTGTCAACTTTGACATCAAAAGAAATGAAATATGCCACCGTCTTGAGAGACTCGACCCTATGCCTCCTAGAAGACTCGAACATTAGGCCCAAAAACTGAACACCAGTACGTTCACTGAGCTAATATGGGAATCCCACAGCTCTGCACATGCATGGGTACTATTACTACTATCTGATCCCTAGTCCACCATCCACGACAATATGTATGAACCACATGTATAATTTTAATCACCATTATACTCACATATCTCTTGTGAACAGTAAATCTATAAATGCAGAATATATTTTTTCGAAATATTTTATTATGCATAAATAAATTAATTTCAACTTACTTTTGTGCAAATATATCTGTTTGCATTAATTTTGGATGTATTCAGCTGGTCGTTTAATTCACCTTAGACATGTTTCAAGATTTGTCTTAGGTTTTGGAAATGGCACGAATTTAACGTCACCTATCAATCGATCTGGATATCTACTATCACACAGACCGTAACTACATCTTTTCACCATTGTCAATGACAGACAGCATTAATTAATTTGTAATTATTTTTCAAAACATAATTTCAGATCACGATCACTCGTTATCAGATTTGATTAAAACGTTACTAAATAACTCGTTTGTCTGACAGAACGATAAAACAATGACTCGGTGTAGTAATCAATGCTATAATTATGTGCACACATTTTATAATTTACCAATTAGCACAATCAGTGCTAAATTCCGATGTGCAATTTTGATCTTGATAATAGCAGTAGGCCCCTATCCGGGATATTATAAAGTCGGCGGTCTCTGTGATGTACCGGTAGTCGATTAGTTGTACTCCCAATAAACAGTGTGACACGCTTAAATTTGATTGCTGTGTTTGCTAGAAAAGAATGACTATATGTTGTTAGATAGCTTGTCTCGCGTGGTTACAGCGAGCACCGGTAACTATGGGGGGCGTGCCTAAGTAGCGTTTGCAGTGCAGAAAGGTCAATTCTCAATTGTTTGTTTACATTTGCGGAGGTCAGTCAGTGCACATTCCTGAGCGCTCGTTCTTATTTGCTCAGGGGCACCTGCTATTTTCACACCAGTTCGTGCGACTAGCTAACTAGTTGCCATTAGGTCTTACTATTAATTTTCGTAGCAGTATCTTTATTGATATTTATTAGTACAACCCTCAACGGGCAACGCAGTCTATATGTTGCAGGTTTGACTATGTGTTATTAGGGATCTTGGGATATATGAAGGACACACCTATGAGCTGTTGACTTTCTTCTGACAGACAGTGTCCTTCTACCTTCTTACTATTTTATTTAATCTATCTCTCTACCTTATGCAACCCATTATAAATCACCTACTCTAAATAGATTTTGGTGATTGGGTATGCTGATATAAAAACATACCCCAAGATCCCCAATTAAGGTCAAACCTGTCTCTATATTATTTATCTGCTGTTATGGTTAAACTAGTTATTTTTTATTTTTTGGATCAATCAGAGTTCCATGCATCCATCTCATTGGTTCACTCCTTCTAATTTCTTGTTCATTTTGTTTAGGACACACATTTCAAAAAT
Source organism: Archivesica marissinica (assembly GCA_014843695.1). Lineage (NCBI taxonomy): Eukaryota > Metazoa > Mollusca > Bivalvia > Venerida > Vesicomyidae > Archivesica > Archivesica marissinica. The sequence goes on along the minus strand of JABXNX010003529.1, from coordinate 7,710 downwards.
CTAGTGTGTGTCCTTGTTATCTTCTACACTGGTTTGAATGTTACTTAGAAACAAATATTTGCACGGTTTTTAAACACACCAAGGACATACGGTATAAATCGGCTATAGAACAAACTAACAAACAATTTACTAACCAACCTGTGTCTAAATCTTCTTAGACTTAGTAATTGCACCGGGTAATTTCTTCACCCGGTCCACCTCCGACCCCCGTTGGTACACAATCGTGTGCGAGCGGGAGATATGAAAGCCGAACACACTCTGAGATTAATGCAACCCACTTAGCCCTCTAAACATCATAGTATTGTAATTTTAATAGTTTATTAACTATTTTTAGACCTTTGTAATCACCTTAGATAATTTAGTCGCCCAAATGCATTTATGCGGTGGCGACTTTAAATAAATTTATATACGTACGTGTTTTTACATACACTCACTCTACTTACTCCAACTAACAATGGCTACTTCTATGAAAATTGCACTATACGGAGATAGCTGCATATCACGTCTTGGGAATTTCTGCAATGATGAATTTAAGGTATAGTAATAATCTATGTATATTTATCTTATTTTCTAATAATACATGTACTTAGCTTTACTGTTAATTTTAATGGCATTAATAAAAATGACTTATTTAGAGTATAACTTTGCTAGCATTAGGAAACTGGTTTGTTTCTTACACATTTCTCATATTGACGTATTCATAAATGTAGATATTTTATTTTCACGTTCTATTCATTTACCATTACCAAAGATATCTTAGGACTGAGTCCAGAACAAAGAACGTCGCTCATATGGGCAACCGGTAGCGACGATAAATAAACGTAAAACACCAGAACAAAGTGTTGCGAGGGTGAGTTATATGATAATATGTAATGTAATACATGTATACCATTTTACACCCATAGCGGGTAAAGTGATCCACTATCATGTTCTCATATCCACCTTTGGACATCTCCAAGGAGAGAAAATCAATACTTACCAGGTCCATTGGTCTGGTAGTATAGATAGGAACTAAGTCAGCGGCAGGCCTAACAGGTGTTTTGTAACATATGCAACGGCCACAAGCTTCGATTCTACTAATCAAATCTTGTTCAAGACCAGGCCAATAGAAACGACACCTTGCAAGCCAGAGACTTTTTTCCTTACCTGGATGACCAACATCTTCATTTTTGTATGACTGAGGAATGACCATTTGTTTGACTGACTGACCTTCTATGACAGCAGTTCTGTATAAGATACCATCGACTAAATTTAGTCGACTCCATTGTTGAAAGTATTGTTGAACACCACGTGTTTCATCACGTAAGCCCTAGGGCGAAAACCGCTATTTAGAAGTTCAATCACTCTCCCGATAGTCGAGTCTTTTGACTGCTCAACACGCCAATTCACTCCCCAAAACCCACCAAATCCCGAACCCTCACCGGCCGAATGAGGGCACGAGAATGCAAGTGTCTCAGAAAAAGGAACGAACGTGCTAGCAGAACTACATATTGCACTGACATCTTCCTTTGTTAGGTTAGGGTGACGTAAAAGACTGTCAGCGTCAACATTCAATTTACCTGACCTATATGATATGGTAAAGTCAAAAGAAGACAAGGAAGCAATCCATCTTTGACTTGTAGCATCTAGCTTTGCTTTTGTAAGGACATAGGTAAACGGGTTATTATCTGTTATAACCTCAAATTCATGGCCCTGCAAATAATCTGCAAACTTATCTGTAATTGCCCATTTCATGGCTAGGAATTCCCTTTTGTGAGCTAGGTAATTTTTCTCGCTTGGTTGTAGACCACGACTTGCATACGCTATTACCCTTTCGGCACCATCTTGTGTTTGGTATAGACTCGCACCAAGACCATAACCACTTGCATCTATATGCAAGACAAAGGGGAGATTATAATCGGCATATGCAAGCACTGGGGGTTGCAATAAGGCTGATTTAACCTGATCAAAAGCATTTTGCTGTATTTCACCCAAAGACCATGGAACTGGGTGGAATTTGGGTTTCTTCCTAGATTTAGTTGGGCTTGAATGGTAACCTTGCAGAGGTGTATGTAGAGGTTGGACCAGCTTTGCAAAATCCCTAATAAAACGACGATAGTATCACACGAAACCAAGAAATTGCCGTAACTCTCTCACATTAGTAGGGATTGGCCAAGAATGAACTGCTGAAACCTTTTCTGTATCAGTTTTAACACCTTGTTCCGAAACCACATGACCTAAGTATGTGACTGAGGTCATAAATAACTCACATTTGGATGGTTTTAACTTTGGATTATGCTGTTCAAGACGACAAAAGACAGCTTCCAAGCGGTCGATATGTTGATTAAATGTTTTAGAGAAGATCAACATATCGTCCAAGAAAATTAAACAATCTCTTAGGTGCATCTCACCCATGCATTTCTCCATTAACCTTTGGAATGTAGCTGGTGCATTTGTTAACCCATAGCCCATTCTATTACATTCGAAAAAAACCAAGGTTTCCAACAGAAAAAGCAGTTTTGGGTTTATCAGCTCCTTCCATTTCAACTTGCCAATAACTTGAACGGAGGTCCAACTTGGAAAAGTATTTGGACCCACTAAGAGTATACATGTATATGGTGTCATCAAACCGTGGTACCATGTACGCATCCTTCCTTGTTCTTTGATTGAGTAACCTATAATCAATACAAAATCGAAGGGAACCATCCTTCTTCCTGACAAGAACAACATTGGACGAGTATGGGCTCTCAGATTCACGAATAACCCCTGCGTCTAGCATTTCCTTGACATGCTGACGAACCTCCTCATACATGCCTGGGGGAATCCTTCTATAAGCTTGCTTAAATGGACGTTCATCTTCCAACACAATTCTATGTGTTACTAGGTTGGTATTACCTAAGTCATTGGGATGTTTGGAAAAGCATTGTTGCCATTTACCTAGCACTTGTCTCACTCTAAGTAATTGTTCTGATGTAATGGCTGAACTATCAATTTGTAGTCCAAGATCATCAAAAGATACTGAGTGACCAACGCCATCCTCATCCTCATCTGTTCTAGTTTCAGATACCAAATCATCGACAACCTTAATTTCGGACAGTTGACCAAAGTCAGTCTTGGGTTTGATTGTAATGGGTTTGGCAGAGATATTGAACACCGTAACAGATATTATGGTCTGTGCCCTATTTGCAACGCGCACCACCCTGGGACAGACAATATAATCATTTCTGCCATCCATGGTTTCTGTGACGCAATCAACCATGTCATTATCAGGTTTTCTACTGATGCCTTTAACCATAACAGTTTCATACTGTGGAATGACCAGCTCTTTATTATTAATGGACATAATTGGGAAAGACCGACATATTCCCCCCTCAAATGCTATTTTCCATTCAGGTTTGTAAATTCTGATGACATTTGAGCCCAATATGAAAGGAACATATGAGTTAAACTCATTATCTGGAAGGACTAACACTGGAACATTCAAAGTATAACCAGGTAGGAAGGGAAGTTCAGTGGAACATTCAACAAAACCAGTATATTTTAACTTTGTTCCATTTGCAACTGAGAGTGTAAGACCTAAGTCTTTAATATCTTTAACTGGGGGTCTATGATTCAAGGAATCTAGAATCGATTGCGAGATTGTAGTAATTTGTGATCCGCTGTCAATCAAGGCAACAATTGGGTTTGCAACACTATTTTACTAGTGTTAACTAGGGCCTACCATATCAACATCAATAGTATGTGCACCATGGCCGTTAGTGTCAACCTGGGCTCCTGACTGGCCATCATTTACAGAAGCCCCTAAAAGTTTAAAGGACCATTGCCCCTACCCCTACGAACATTACTCGGTTGTGCATGTTGGACTTGTGGCATTGGTGCATTAAAACTTTCAGTCATTTGTTGACCAGCATATGCTCCCCCATTGTAGTAACCCTGGTTACTAGAATGATAACCACATTGATTGCTATACTGTGGGTAATGGTATGCACCATTGTTACTAGACGGACGATAACTACTCCTATTTCCTCTGAAACTACCCCTCTCTATACTACTAGTACTATCTAGTTTAGACAGTATTTGATCAAACTGTTTACCCACTTGATCTATCTTATTATCCAATTTCTTTTCCAAAATCTGTAGATCATTTTGCGTGACCAATGGGGCATGATGTACAGATTTGAACTTTTCAGGCTTATTATTTATGACAGATTCTGGCATTTCAGGTGGATTAAGGTTAATTTGTTTTTCAACCATCCTAATCTCCCGTAAAAGTGCATCAAAATTTGAAATACTGGTCATATTCATGTCTTGTTTGAGCCTTTAGCTGTTCTGAATGAAGGGACTGCCAGAATTTATGACGTAACATGTCATTTTTCGATGTATTATTAAGATACCCTTGTTCCACTGCAGTTTGTAACAGGGATTCTAATCTACACCCATAAACAGAGGCTGATTCCCTTTCTTTTTGTTGGCAATTAAAAAATTCCTGCATGACCATTTCATTTGTTGAAATGTCCCCAAACCTAGAGTCAAATTTATCTAATATGTCAACAATAGTTGCATTTCCCCCTAGGGATGGCAACAGGCTTCTGGCTGTACCAATCAAACTGCGACGTGCAGCGGACAACAGCATCGCATTTGATAATTCATTGTTTTGTCTAAGACTCTGAATTTCATGTCTCCATTCTCTGTAAGGAATGTGATTTTTGTGGGGGCGTGTCCCCCGAAAACATCGACACTTTGGGAATGTATGACGTAGCGGCCACAACTTGCGGTTTGACCTCATCGTCATCATCTGAGTCCCATATAGAACTTTTACCAAATGTCCTCTTTGGTGTACTACTTGTCAAAGGTATGATTTTGTACTTCGTTGCAAGTGCCTCAATCATATCTTTTTCAGATATTGTAATGTCTGTAATCAGTTTACTAGCCGCCATGGCCTCACTGCCCTCAGTCACTGGCAGATAGCAAATGAACACAGAGGACTGTTTAAAATTAAACAGTCACTGTAAATACACAGACAGCTACTGGCTAAAAGCCACACACAAAAGTAAAACAAAGAAACACTAAAATATTCTATAGGAACACTGTACCTACAATGTACAATATACTGTCCAATTTACCTCAGGCACCATGCAAAAACACAGCACAGCATCCAGAACCACTCACAGTACCGTGCAGCACCCAGAACACACCGAGACACCAGCTTCAGTTGAGATGGTTCTATACCTCCTCCAAACCTTCACTCGTGTACGGCAGTCAGGACAAAATACATGCCACTATAAGCCATCCGAAATAGATTTTTCAACTATGCTTTTCATCCAGTACCTTGCAAGTAATTGGTCTGGGTGTATACCATCGATAAACAGATTATAATTAATTTTGCTCGGTCTCTGACCCCTTTTTGAACTATGGTGAGTTTTAAGTAGATCTAACCGAAACCTGGGAGAGCGAACTAAATTACTCTCATTTACCAGCCGAATTTGCTGGTTTACAACAGCAATACGGTCTGACAAAACTAAATCCTGATCACCGAAATACTGTGGGTCTGGATGGCCATGCGCCCGATTCCAACCTGTTATTGTGTAAGGACTTATTTCGAGAAATGTGACACTATGATTATGTTTACGGAATAAAGCCTGAAGTTTACTTAAATAATATAAGCATGTTTCGACATCGACTTCTGCCTGTAACTCTATGTAATGTCCCCGCTTCTTAGTGAAGTCACATGTAGAAGTGTGACCTTGGAGGAAATTTCAAAATATCCCTGTTAGTAAAGAAATACTGTTTTGAAAAAGTAGCGCCTCCCCGGCAACAGAATTCAATATCTAAATCAACAACAACAACAACAACAACAACAACATTTATTCAACATTAAGCAAAATTACAGTGCTTCTAGTCTATTATAAATAGGTATATACATATAACATGTAATGTAATGACAACATGAAACATGAGTCCAAAGTGAAGATTATCATAATTATCTTCTTTTTTTAAATTTTTTTATTTAAAGAGAAGCTTAGTTTGTTTTAGTATTCATTAGTATTATAGTTCAAGGACTATTATTGATTTGATCTAACTCTTTTCGGACTTTACTGGCAAAATATATGTATGTAAATCACTGTACACAGACTTATAAGGTTTCAAGTAATTGCCTTTACTGTCTGAAATCGGGACAGAATGTGTGGGCAACACTTTTTGACTAAATGGAGCCAAAGGCTTCCACAAATGCTTATTGAGTCGCGTCTCACTCATGTATGCTGACTTACTTACTTATAAGTTATGTCCTAAAATATGCACTATCTAGCGCCTATTTTAATGAAAATATCTTTATATCTACTCGCTATCACGAACACTACATCAAACTCATCTAACATCTACACATATTGTGTTTACTACATAGAGCACCAACTAGCATTGTAAATATTGGTAACCTACAGTTATGTGATGAATGTTTGTTCCACGGATAGTAACTTTGAAAGATAATGCAATGTTTGTGAAAATGGCAATTTTCAATTATTGTAGAGGTATGTGACTACTATGAATGATAAATATCAAAATGTGTAATATATCCCAGATTACAGAATATGGAAAGAATGTCTAGAGATATCAAACATTAATGGTGAAATGCTCTGGTAGGTAGACAAAGCAAACATACATTTGAAACTAGCACAGGGCACAAACACAAATTCAAAATAATATGTCTAGGAAGATACAATCAATGCAATACAATGTCACAAAATCACAATTTAATATACTATTATATCTCTATACAAACGACAGTCATTTAATTCTTTCCTTCATAGAGATTTAGGTTAATATACTATTATATCTCTATACAAATGACAGCCATTTAGCTATGATGCAGTGGATAAGTAGTGGCCATATCTATCCCACCTCCATATATATTACTGGGACTATATAGAGATTTAGGTTAATATACTATTGTATCTTCATACAAACTACAGCCATTTAGCTATGATGCAGTGGATAAGTAGTGGCCATATCTATCCCACCTCCATAGATATTACTGGGACTATATAGAGATTTAGGTTAATATACTATTGTTCTCCATACAAACTACAGCCATTTAGCTATGATGCAGTGGATAAGTAGTGGCCATATCTATCCCACCTCCATAGATATTGTTGTGACTTCATGAGATTCTGGTCTTTTTTATGAACATTTGTTTGGCTACTGCATTGTTAATGTATGTCGTATTGGTAATGTCGTCAAGAGGTGCTTCTATGAGTGAAGGGTTTATTATGTCATTGGTTTGGCTTCTATATTGTTAATGTGTGTCGTATTGGTAATGTCGTCAAGAGGTGCTTCTATGAGTGAAGGGTTTTTGTGGTTTGGTTTTGTTAATGTATGTCGTATTGGTAATGTTGTCAAGAGGTTCTTCTATGAGGGAAAGGTTTTTGTTGGTTTGGTTTTGTTAATGTATGTCGTATTGGTAATGTTGTCAAGAGGTTCTTCTATGAGGGAAGGGTTTATTATGTGTATTGGTTTGGCTGCTTCATTGTTAATGTATGTGGTATTGTTAATGTCGTCAAGAGGTGCTTCTATGAGGGAAGGGTTTATTATGTGGATTGTTTTGGCTTCTATTGTTAATGTATGTCGTATTGGTAATGGCGTCAAGAGGTGCTTCTATGAGGGAAGGGTTATTTGTTGGTTTGGTTTTGTATGTATGTCGTATTGGTAATGGCGTCAAGAGGTGCTTCTATGAGG
>JABXNX010003528.1:0-28933 GCA_014843695.1 Archivesica marissinica | reverse complement strand
ATTTTCACAGTTGAAATATTAATATACAGGTAACTTATTTTTTATTCGTTATTGATACGAAATTTTTGAAATGATACGAAAATATGTCCATTGGGAGATTTCCAACAATGTATGAACCATGGTGATGGGATGAAAAATATATATTTTATGAAGAAAACAAAATTGCATTACTATATATTATATACAATATCTGATCAACTTTGCCAATCAAAATGGCAGCAACAGTAGTAATAATGACGTCACACAGGAACTATGTATTGGCGATTGATTATCAAGCTAGTATTGGTAGATGAAGACCCGGGGTGACTGAGCAGTAGTAGACGCCCGAGGGCACCCGTGTAGAACTACCAACCTACCACAAGCCAACTGGAAAACTTCCTCAGATAAAATATTTCCAGATGTGAATAACAAAGCTTTACATAGAGCACAAATAACGTAATATATATATGAACATATGCTTCTTTATATTACCAGACAGACGGGACGACTTATTACATATTGCACAGGTATGTGGTCATTCTCCAGTATGTATGAACATATGTTGCTTTAAATGGATAGAATGACTGAATGCTTTATTACATATTCCACACGCATGCGGTCGTTCTCCAGTATGTATGAGCATATGCTGCTTTAAATAGCTAGACTGACCGAAGTTTCATCCCATGCAGCATTATTTGATTATGACTGGTATATAATGAGTTCTTCCTTGCTAAGGCTAGTTATACTTGCGAATTTATGTTTCACCATATTGATTGATGCTTAAGGCTATAAACATGTAAATGTTTTATGCAAATAAACTTTATGTTATGTTATGTTACATACACTGTAGGCAAACCATCATTTTGCAAAATAAATTTAGAACACAAACTAAGAGTGTATTGTCGCATATTGAACATATGCTGGACATGTTTAGTTTGGGGAGGGGGTGGGGTGTGGCACTGTATACAAGTACAGTAGTGTATGTTTATTATAGTGTCACCCATATTGAAAAGGCCAGCCATTACTGACTTATGAGACATCTATTGTTTATGAACATCAGTACTTCCCGATTCATATCCTTATATGCCAGGCGCAATGCAATCGGTAACAATTATTTAACTAGCAGGCGGCTCACCAACCGGTCATATCAGAACGAACGCCCAGCGTGATTCGAACGTTCTATCTCTCTGTTCCATAATCGGACGCCTTAACCACCAGGCCACGGAAACGGACACTGTATTTGTTGGGTAATGATAATGACTAAATATAACAACAAGAAATTGTAATGAAATATATTATTTAGTCGTTTGTTTTTGTTGTTTAAAGTAAAACCAACAGCTTAGGTTATAGCCAGCTCGTGATATGGGGTCAACGACCTTAACCACCCGATCATGTTATTTGTCATGCAATCATGTAAGCCACGTCAAACCAAGACATATTATATATATTTGTACATTTCTAGGTAACTCCTCAAAGCCACAGTAAACCCGGAAATAATGACACCATCGAACCAAGACATATTATATATATTTGTACATTTCTAGGAATCTCCTCAAAGCCACAGTGCACCCGGAAATAATGACACCGTCGAACCAAGACATATATTTATACATTTCTAGGAAACTCCTCAAAGCAACAGTACACCCGGAACACCGTCGAACCAAGACATATTATATATATTTGTACATTTCTAGGAATCTCCTCAAAGCCACAGTGCACCCGGAACACCGTCCAACCAAGACATATTATATATATTTGTACATTTCTAGGAAACTCATCAAAGCCACAGTACACCCGGAAGACCGTCCAACCAAGACATAATATATATATTTATACATTTCTAGGAAACTCCTCAAAGCCACAGTACACCCGGAACACCGTCCAACCAAGACATATTATATATATTTGTACATTTCTAGGAATCTCCTCAAAGCCACAGTACACCCGGAACACCGTCGAACCAAGACATATTATATATATTTGTACATTTCTAGGAAACTCTCAAAGCCACAGTGCACCCGGAAATAATGACACGTATGAGAACGCCAGGGACGAACCCGTAGCAGCAATAACAGACTGTGAAGAAATACCTGATTGGGCTGAAGAATTAATACGTGAAGGACGACGAATGAAAGAACAACTAAAAGTTGTTGGTAGATTGGAACAAACAGTTGAAGACATGCAAAAAAAGATAGAATTTCTAGAAAATAAAGTGACTAGACTCGAAGCTAAGAAAATTGATTTTAAAGCAGCCCATGCAAGAAGTGTGAAACAATAATTATACTGTTCTGTAATGTTGCGAACATTCAGACGGATCTGCTGTCCAGTTGTTAACACGTTGGCTGATAATCCAGGTATCGCAGGTTCGATCCCCTCGTCTGACCCTAATAAAATTAATAGTATTTCAGATGCGAATTAATCCGAGGTCTCGTGTCGGTGCTGTATACCGTGCACATAAAAGAACCGGAGGAGACTCCGGAATGGGTCTCTGTCTGTAGCATTGCACTATCCTCCAAAAACCTAAAATGACTAAATCTCTTCAGGAGGCGTCACTCATATGGGCAACCGCGGTAGCGACAAATAAATAAACGTAAAACACAAATTTAAACTGAAGATGTGAACCTAACCCTATATCCCACTCTCAAACTGAAGATGTGAACCTAACCCTATATCCCACTCTCAATCTGAAGATGTGAACCTAACCCTATATCCCACTCTCAATCTGAAGATGTGAACCTAACCCTATATCCCACTCTCAATCTGAAGATGTGAACCTAATCCTATATCCCACTCTCAATCTGAAGATGTGAACCTAACCCTATATCCCACTCTCAAACTGAAGATGTGAACCTAACCCTATATCCCACTCTCAATCTGAAGATGTGAACCTAACCCTATATCCCACTCTCAATCTGAAGATGTGAACCTAACCCTATATCCCACTCTCAAACTGAAGATGTGAATCTAACCCTATATCCCACTCTCAAACTGACGATGTGAACCTAACCCTATATCCAACTCTCAAACTGAAGATGTGAACCTAACCCTATATCTGAATCTCAAACTGAAGATGTGAACCTAACCCTATATCCAACTCTCAAACTGAAGATATGAATGCATCTTGGGCAACGTGTATTCAGCTTTATAATATGTTATTGCATCCTAAATCGTCAATGCTGCCGATTAGTGTAGTGGTTACCACACTCGCTTCTCACCAATGTAACCCGGGTTCAATCCTCGGACCGGGAAGTATGTGAGATGGTACGGTGGTCGCCAGATCGGACAGGTGGGTTTTCTTCGGGTACTCCGGATTCCTCCCACATGAATGACCACATTTACACTTTCATCCACGCCAACGAGAGTGATTAATATAAGTTGTTAAAACTCGTTTCACAATATTTATTTTTAAAAAACTCAAAACATATGAACACGGGGCATAGTGCCGGCCAGTGCAGTTCAGGGAATAATTCCCCAGGTCTGTTGTTCAGGGAATCATTTCCCAGGTCTGTTGTTCGGGGATAATTCCCCAGGTCTGTTGTTCGGGGAATATTTCCCCAGGTCTGTTGGTCGGGGAATATTTCCCCAGGTCTGTTGTTCGGGGAATAACTCCTCAGGTCTATGGTTCGGGGAATAATTCCCCAGGTCTATTGTTCGGGGAATAATTTCCCAGGTCTGTGGTTCGGGAATAACTCCCCAGGTCTGTTGTTCGGGGAATAATTCCCCAGGTCTGTTGTTTGGGGAATAATTCCCCAGGTCTGTGGTTCGGGGAATAACTCCCCAGGTCTGTTGTTCGGGGAATAATTCCCCAGGTCTGTTGTTCGGGGAATAATTCCCCATATCTGTGGTTCGGGGAATATTTCCCAGGGTCTGTGGTTCGGCGAATACCTCCCTGGGTCTGTAGTTCGGCGAATACCTCCCCGGGTCTGTGGTTCGGGGAATACCTCCCCGGGTGTGTGGTTCGGGGAATATTTCCCTGGGTCTGTGGTTCGGCGAATACCTCCCTGGGTCTGTAGTTCGGCGAATACCTCCCCGGGTCTGTAGTTCGGGGAATACCTCCCCGGGTCTGTAGTTCGGGGAATACCTCCCCGGGTCTGTAGTTCGGGGAATACCTCCCCGGGTCTGTAGTTCGGGGAATACCTCACCGGGTCTGTGGTTCGGGGAATATCTCCCCGGGTGTGTGGTTCGGGGAATATTTCCCTGGGTCTGTGGTTCGGCGAATACCTCCCTGGGTCTGTAGTTCGGCGAATACCTCCCCGGGTCTGTAGTTCGGGGAATACCTCCCCGGGTCTGTAGTTCGGGGAATACCTCCCCTGGTCTGTAGTTCGGGGAATACCTCCCCGGGTCTGTGGTTCGGGGAATACCTCCCCGGGTCTGTAGTTCGGGGAATACCTCCCCCGGTCTGTGGTTCGGAGAATATCACTCATCGTCGTCCTTCACGTATTAATGCACTCATATACCCTGTCAACAAACCAAATTACAATTTGATTCCGCTAAAATGAAGGTAGGCAATGTTTTCAGTCACTTTAGTTTATACAAATTTATTTTAGCTCGATTGCGAAACAAGTTTTTATAACTTATATTAATTACTCTCGAGACCTCATTCCTGGTGGAATCCATCGCCACGAGGGGGAGAGAAGAGGCAACGTGGAATTTAAATGCCTTGCCTAAGTGCTCAATCGTAACGGCTCCAGTGGGGTTCGAACTCCGGATATTTCGCACATGAAGCGAACGTGCATACACTGGTAAATTTGCATAATTCTTTTAAATGGTACAATCATTTCTCTGCAAAATGGCATAAAATCCAATGTATACAATGTATATGTTCTTACACATGAATACACAAAAATGAAGTAAAATCACAAAATGTGAACTTCAGGACCAGTTATAATCATTTAAGTGAACTATCAATTTATATCAATATACATTTTGGTATATATACTAACATACTGACATTATACTAGAACCTAATTTTAGAATATCATTAACCAAATTCCGGACCTCATCCCATGACCTAGCAATATAACCGAGGGCGTTACACAAACGTACCACGGAATGAACGTATTTGTATACATTGTAATTATAGAATGATTGAAAGCGAGTATCATTTTCTACTTATTTGTCCTAAATTTAGAAATTTAAGAAAAACATATCTGAAACGCTACTATTATACTTGGCCTACTGGACAAAAGTTTATTACCTTACTTACACAGACTAATAGGAAAATTGTTCAAAACCTGTCCAAATTTATATATTACGCAAATTTAGTAAGAAATTAAAAAAATTAGACACCACAACCATCTATGCTATTCTGAAAATGTATCCATGTCTTTCCATTGTACTTTGTTTATATATGTATTCTTTGCTATAAGTCTGTTGTCATATTTAATGCAATAAATATATCGAATTGAATATAACTCGTTTTGTTGGCTGACCGGGTAAGGTTGAACATTTCGTATAGCCTGTAAGTCACCTAACCATTTAATTAAAAACTTACTTGCTTATTTGTTTGCTTGCTTATACTATTTTTCTCCAACATGTGTCTCTTTACAAAGAACGGACTCTGTGAAGATTAGGGCCGATCACCAGTATGGATCGTCAGTCATGTGCAGCTTGAAAAAGTTATATCAAGTGGACATTTTCGTGCAGATCTCGCTTTCGAATATTTGTTATCATGAACGAATGGCTCGTTATCTGTTGAGATTACTTGAGCGATTAAATGTCCTCCTACAGATCGCACATGCGTACGGGTTCTGGAATGTATTAACATATGCCGTTTGAGGCTACTATGCAGAGGAAATACCTACTTGCATATATCACATCATTCATGTGGGAGGAAACCGGAGTACTCGGAGAAAACCCACATGTCCGATCTAGCGACCACCACACCATCTCACATACTTCGCGGTCCGAGGATCGAATCCGGGTTGCATTTGTGAGAAGCGAGAACCAATGCGCTAATCGGACATCCTGTTACTTGTGATGATTGCCCAACCTTCTTGCATATATCACATTAGTGCATCTTCTTTGAATGTGCGCTCTGAGCTTACCAGAATGGTTAAAGACCTTTCAAATTTCACATTCATACGGGTTTTCTCCTGTTGTATTGCGTAAGTGCCTCCTGAGATCAACAGCTCGTTTGAAAGCGTTCTGAAATATCTTGCATTCAAATTGTTGCTCTCCAGTATGTGCAATTTCAGATCAGCACGTCGACAGAAGTTGTCTTGCAAATCTAGCATTCAGAATGTTTTTCTCCAGTATGTATGAGTGCGTCTATTAACTATTAAAAGTCTTCATGCAATTTTCACATTAGTAAGGTTTTTCTCCTATATTCAAATTATTGCATATATAGGAGGTAACCATATAAGCACGTTGCTTTCTCCTCAATCATACATGTATGTACATACTATGTATACGAGTCTATGTATATTTAAAGAAATAAAATATTGTTTAAACTAAATAAAAGCTATCGATACACGAATGTCATATTAGCAGATAGATAGTCGTGCACAATGTTATATAATACGGCGTCACAGATATAATCTATCGCTTCATGAATGTCATACTAGCAGATAGATAGTCGTGCACAATGTTATATAATATGGCGTCTCAGATATACACTATCGCTCCATGAATGTCATATTAGCAGATAGATAGTCGTGCACAATATTATATAATACGGCGTCACAGATATAATCTATCGCTTCATGAATGTCATATTAGCAGATAGATAGTCGTGCACAATGTTATATAATACGGCGTCACATATATAATCTATCGCTTCATGAATGTCATACTAGCAGATAGATAGTCGTGCACAATATTATATAATACGGCGTCACAGATATAATCTATCGCTTCATGAATGTCATACTAGCAGATAGATAGTCGTGCACAATGTTATATAATACGGCGTCACAGATATAATCTATCGCTTCATGAATGTCATACTAGCAGATAGATAGTCGTGCACAATATTATATAATACGGCGTTACAGATATAATCTATCGCTTCATGAATGTCATATTAGCAGATAGATAGTCGTGCACAATGTTATATAATACGGCGTCACAGATATAATCTATCGCTTCATGAATGTCATATTAGCAGATAGATAGTCGTGCACAATACTATATAATACGGCGTCACAGATATAATCTATCGCTTCATGAATGTCATATTAGCAGATAGAGAGTGGAACATCACAAATAACTCACTCCGCAGTAATCAATCACATCACATATGGAATTGTTGCAAGTACATTGAACACTCTATATATATCGTCATGACGTAGTTCCATGACGTATTGTACAGTGCATCATATCGTCATGACGTAGTTCCATGCATGATGTACAGTGCATCATATCGTCATGACGTAGTTCCATGCATGATGTATAGTGCATCATATCGTCATGACGTAGTTCCATGCATGATGTATCATATCGTCATGACGTAGTTCCATGAATGATGTACAGTGCATCATATCGTCATGACGTAGTTCCATGCATGATGTATCAAATCGTCATGACGTAGTTCCATGAATGATGTACAGTGCATCATATCGTCATGACGTAGTTCCATGCATGATGTACAGTGCATAATATCGCCATGACGTAGTTCCATGCATGATGTACAGTGCATCATATCGTCATGACGTAGTTCCGTGCATGATGTACAGTGCATCATATCGTCATGACGTAGTTCCATGAATGATGTACAGTGCATCATATCGTCATGACGTAGTTCCATGAATGATGTACAGTGCATCATATCGTCATGACGTAGTTCCATGCATGATGTACAGTGCATCATATCGTCATGACGTAGTTCCATGCATGATGTACAGTGCATCATATCGTCATGACGTAGTTCCATGAATGATGTACAGTGCATCATATCGTCATGACGTAGTTCCATGCATGATGTACAATGCATCATATCGTCATGACATAGTTCCATGCATGATGTACAGTGCATCATATCATCATGACGTAGTTCCGTGCATGATGTACAGTGCATCATATCGTCATGACGTAGTTCCATGCATGATGTACAGTGCATCATATCGTCATGACGTAGTTCCATGAATGATGTACAGTGCATCAAATCGTCATGAATTAGTTCCATGCATGATGTACAGTGCATCATATCGTCATGACGTAGTTCCATGAATGATGTACAGTGCAACATATCGTCATGACGTAGTTCCATGAATGATGTACAGTGCATCATATCGTCATGACGTAGTTCCATGCATGATGTACAATGCATCATAACGTCATGACGTAGTTCCATACATGATGTACACTACATCATATCGTCATGACGTAGTTCCATGAATGATGTACAGTGCATCATATCGTCATGTCGGAGTTCCAGGAATGATGTACAATGCATCATATCGTCATGACGTAGTTCCATGCATGATGTACAGTGCATCATATCGTTATGACGTAGTTCCATGAATGATGTAAAATGCATCAAATATCGTCATGACGTAGTTCCATGAATGATGTACAGTTCACTATATCGTCATGACGTAGTTCCATGAATGATATACAGTGCATCATATCGTCATGACGTAATTCCATGAATGATGTACAGTGCATCATATCGTCATGACGTAGTTCCATGCATGATGTACAGTGCATCATATCGTCATGACGTAGTTCCATGAATGATGTACAGTGCATCATATCGTCATGACGTAGTTCCATGAATGATGTACAATGCATCATATCGTCATGACGTAGTTCCATGGATAATGTACAGTGCATCATATCGTCATGACGTAGTTCCATGCATGATGTACAGTGCATCATATCTTCATGACGTAGTTCCATGAATGGTGTACAGTGCATCATATCGTCATGACGTAGTTACATGAATGGTGTGCAGTACATCATATAGTCATGACGTAGTTCCATGCATGATGTACAGTGCATCATATCGTCATGACGTAGTTCCATGCATGATGTACAGTGCATCATATCGTCATGACGTAGTTCCATGCATGATGTACAATGCATCATAACGTCATGACGTAGTTCCATGCATGATGTAAACTGCATCATATCGTCATAATGTAGTTCCATGAATGATGTACAATGCATCATATCGTCATGACGTAGTTCCATGAATGATGTACAATGCATCATATCGTCATGACGTAGTTCCATGCATGATGTACACATCATATCGTCATGACGTAGTTCCATGCATGATGTACAGTGCATCATATCGTCATGACGTAGTTCCATGAATGATGTACAGTGCATCATATCGTCATGACGTAGTTCCATGAATGATGTAAAGTGCATCATATCGTCATGACGTAGTTCCATGCATGATGAACAATGCATCATAACGTCATGACGTAGTTCCATACATGATGTATCAAATCGTCATGACGTAGTTCCATGAATGATGTACAGTGCATCATATCGTCATGACGTAGTTCCATGCATGATGTACAGTGCATAATATCGCCATGACGTAGTTCCATGCATGATGTACAGTGCATCATATCGTCATGACGTAGTTCCGTGCATGATGTACAGTGCATCATATCGTCATGACGTAGTTCCATGCATGATGTATCAAATCGTCATGACGTAGTTCCATGAATGATGTACAGTGCATCATATCGTCATGACGTAGTTCCATGCATGATGTACAGTGCATAATATCGCCATGACGTAGTTCCATGCATGATGTACAGTGCATCATATCGTCATGACGTAGTTCCGTGCATGATGTACAGTGCATCATATCGTCATGACGTAGTTCCATGCATGATGTATCAAATCGTCATGACGTAGTTCCATGAATGATGTACAGTGCATCATATCGTCATGACGTAGTTCCATGCATGATGTACAGTGCATAATATCGCCATGACGTAGTTCCATGCATGATGTACAGTGCATCATATCGTCATGACGTAGTTCCATGCATGATGTACAGTGCATCATATCGTCATGACGTAGTTCCATGAATGTACAGTGCATCATATCGTCATGACGTAGTTCCATGAATGATGTACAGTGCATCATATCGTCATGACGTAGTTCCATGCATGATGTACATGCATCATATCGTCATGACATAGTTCCATGCATGATGTACAGTGCATCATATCATCATGACGTAGTTCCGTGCATGATGTACAGTGCATCATATCGTCATGACGTAGTTCCATGCATGATGTACAGTGCATCATATCGTCATGACGTAGTTCCATGAATGATGTACAGTGCATCAAATCGTCATGAATTAGTTCCATGCATGATGTACAGTGCATCATATCGTCATGACGTAGTTCCATGAATGATGTACAGTGCAACATATCGTCATGACGTAGTTCCATGAATGATGTACAGTGCATCATATCGTCATGACGTAGTTCCATGCATGATGTACAATGCATCATAACGTCATGACGTAGTTCCATACATGATGTACACTACATCATATCGTCATGACGTAGTTCCATGAATGATGTACAGTGCATCATATCGTCATGTCGGAGTTCCAGGAATGATGTACAATGCATCATATCGTCATGACGTAGTTCCAAGCATGATGTACAGTGCATCATATCGTTATGACGTAGTTCCATGAATGATGTAAAATGCATCATATCGTCATGACGTAGTTCCATGAATGATGTACAGTTCACTATATCGTCATGACGTAGTTCCATGAATGATATACAGTGCATCATATCGTCATGACGTAATTCCATGAATGATGTACAGTGCATCATATCGTCATGATGTAGTTCCATGCATGATGTACAGTGCATCATATCGTCATGACGTAGTTCCATGAATGATGTACAGTGCATCATATCGTCATGACGTAGTTCCATTGATGATGTAAACTGCATCATATCGTCATGACGTAGTTCAATGAATGATGTACAATGCATCATATCGTCATGACGTAGTTCCATGAATGATGTACAATGCATCATATCGTCATGACGTAGTTCCATGGATAATGTACAGTGCATCATATCATCATGGCGTAGTTCCATGCATGATGTACAGTGCATCATATCTTCATGACGTAGTTCCATGAATGGTGTACAGTGCATCATATCGTCATGACGTAGTTACATGAATGGTGTGCAGTACATCATATAGTCATGACGTAGTTCCATGCATGATGTACAGTGCATCATATCGTCATGACGTAGTTCCATGCATGATGTACAGTGCATCAAATCGTCATGACGTAGTTCCATGCATGATGTACAATGCATCATAACGTCATGACGTAGTTCCATGCATGATGTAAACTGCATCATATCGTCATGACGTAGTTCAATGAATGATGTACAATGCATCATATGGTCATGACGTAGTTCCATGAATGATGTACAATGCATCATATCGTCATGACGTAGTTCCATGGATAATGTACAGTGCATCATATCGTCATGACGTAGTTCCATGCATGATGTACAATGCATCATATCGTCATGACGTAGTTCCATGCATGATGTACAGAGCATCATATCGTCATGACGTAGTTCCATGCATGATGTACAGTGCATCATATCGTCATGACGTAGTTCCATGAATGATGTACAGTGCATCATATCGTCATGACGTAGTTCCATGAATGATGTACAGTGCATCATATCGTCATGACGTAGTTCCATGCATGATGTACAATGCATCATAACGTCATGACGTAGTTCCATACATGATGTACACTACATCATATCGTCATGACGTAGTTCATGCATGATGTACAGTGTATCATATCGTCATGAAGTAGTTCCATGCATGATGTACAATGCATCATATCGTCATGACGTAGTTCCATGCATGATGTACACTACATCATATCGTCATGTCGTAGTTCCATGAATGGTGTACAGTGCATCATATCGTCATGTCGGAGTTCCATGCATGATGTACAGTGCATCATATCGTCAGGACGTAATTCCCTGAATGATGTACAGTGCATCATATCGTCATGACGTAGTTCCATGCATGATGTACAGTGCATCATATCGTCATGACGTAGTTCCATGAATGATGTACAATGCATCATATCGTCATGACGTAGTTCCCTGAATGATGTACACTACATCATATCGTCATGACGAAGTTCCATGAATGGTGTAAACTGCATCATATCGTCATGACGTAGTTCCATGAATGATGTACAGTGCATCATATCGTGATGACGTAGTTCCATGCATGATGTACAGTGCATCATATCGTCATGACGTAGTTCCATGCATGATGTACAATGCATCATATCGTCATGACGTAGTTCCATGCATGATGTACAGTACATCATATCGTCATGACGTAGTTCCATGAATGATGTACACTACATCATATCGTCATGACGTAGTTCCATTGATGATGTAAACTGCATCATATCGTCATGACGTAGTTCAATGAATGATGTACAATGCATCATATCGTCATGACGTAGTTCCATGAATGATGTACAATGCATCATATCGTCATGACGTAGTTCCATGGATAATGTACAGTGCATCATATCATCATGACGTAGTTCCATGCATGATGTACAGTGCATCATATCTTCATGACGTAGTTCCATGAATGGTGTACAGTGCATCATATCGTCATGACGTAGTTACATGAATGGTGTGCAGTACATCATATAGTCATGACATAGTTCCATGCATGATGTACAGTGCATCATATCGTCATGACGTAGTTCCATGCATGATGTACAGTGCATCAAATCGTCATGACGTAGTTCCATGCATGATGTACAATGCATCATAACGTCATGACGTAGTTCCATGCATGATGTAAACTGCATCATATCGTCATGACGTAGTTCAATGAATGATGTACAATGCATCATATGGTCATGACGTAGTTCCATGAATGATGTACAATGCATCATATCGTCATGACGTAGTTCCATGGATAATGTACAGTGCATCATATCTTCATGACGTAGTTCCATGAATGGTGTACAGTGCATCATATCGTCATGACGTAGTTCCATGAATGTTGTGCAGTACATCATATCGTCATGACGTAGTTCCATGCATGATGTACAGTGCATCATATCGTCATGACGTAGTTCCATGCATGATGTACACTGCATCATATCGTCATGACGTAGTTCCATGCATGATGTACAGTGTATCATATCTTCATGACGTAGTTACATGCATGATGCACACTGAATCATATCGTCATGACGTAGTTCCATGCATGATGTACAGTGTATCATATCGCCATGACGTAGTTCCATGCATGATGTACACTGCATCATATCGTCATGACGTAGTTCCATGCATAATGTCCAGTGCATCATATCGTCATGACCTAGTTCCATGCATGATGTACAGTGTATCATATCTTCATGACGTAGTTCCATGCATGATGTACACTGCATCATATCGTCATTACGTAATTCCATGCATGATGTACAGTGCATCATATCGTCATGACGTAGTTCCATGAATGATGTAAACTGCATCATATCGTCATGACGTAGTTCCCTGAATGATGTACACTACATCATATCGTCATGACGTAGTTCCATGCATGATGTATAATGCATCATATCGTCATGACGTAGTTAAATGAATGATGTACAATGCATCATATCGTCATGACGTTGTTCCATGAATGATGTAAACTACATCATATCGTCATGACGTAGTTCTATGAATGATGTACAATGCATCATATCGTCATGACGTAGTTCCATGAATGATGTAAACTGCATCATATCGTCATGACGTAGTTCCCTGAATGATGTACACTACATCATATCGTCATGACGTAGTTCCATGAATGGTGTAAACTGCATCATATCGTCATGACGTAGTTCCATGCATGATGTACAGTGTATCATATCGTCATAACGTAGTTCCATGAATGATGTACAGTGCATCATATCGTCATGACGTAGTTCCATGAATGATGTACAATGCATCATATCGTCATTACGTAGTTCCATGAATGATGTACAGTGCATCATATCGTCATGACGTAGTTCCATGCATGATGTACAGTGCATCATATCGTTATGACGTAGTTCCATGAATGATGTAAAATGCATCATATCGTCATGACGTAGTTCCATGAATGATGTACAGTGCACTATATCGTCATGACGTAGTTCCATGAATGATATACAGTGCATCATATCGTCATGACGTAATTCCATGAATGATGTACAGTGCATCATATCGTCATGACGTAGTTCCATGCATGATGTACAGTGCATCATATCGTCATGACGTAGTTCCATGAATGATGTACAGTGCATCATATCGTCATGACGTAGTTCCCTGAATGATGTACACTACATCATATCGTCATGACGAAGTTCCATGAATGGTGTAAACTGCATCATATCGTCATGACGTAGTTCCATGAATGATGTACAGTGCATCATATCGTGATGACGTAGTTCCATGCATGATGTACTGTGCATCATATCGTCATGACGTAGTTCCATGCATGATGTACAATGCATCATATCGTCATGACGTAGTTCCATGCATGATGTACAGTACATCATATCGTCATGACGTAGTTCCATGAATGATGTACACTACATCATATCGTCATGACGTAGTTCCATTGATGATGTAAACTGCATCATATCGTCATGACGTAGTTCAATGAATGATGTACAATGCATCATATCGTCATGACGTAGTTCCATGAATGATGTACAATGCATCATATCGTCATGACGTAGTTCCATGGATAATGTACAGTGCATCATATCATCATGACGTAGTTCCATGCATGATGTACAGTGCATCATATCTTCATGACGTAGTTCCATGAATGGTGTACAGTGCATCATATCGTCATGACGTAGTTACATGAATGGTGTGCAGTACATCATATAGTCATGACGTAGTTCCATGCATGATGTACAGTGCATCATATCGTCATGACGTAGTTCCATGCATGATGTACAGTGCATCAAATCGTCATGACGTAGTTCCATGCATGATGTACAATGCATCATATCGTCATGACGTAGTTCCATGCATGATGTACACTGCATCATATCGTCATGACGTAGTTCAATGAATGATGTACAATGCATCATATCGTCATGACGTAGTTCCATGAATGATGTACAATGCATCATATCGTCATGACGTAGTTCCATGGATAATGTACAGTGCATCATATCGTCATGACGTAGTTCCATGCATGATGTACAATGCATCATATCGTCATGACGTAGTTCCATGCATGATGTACAGTGCATCATATCGTCATGACGTAGTTCCATGCATGATGTACAGTGCATCATATCGTCATGACGTAGTTCCATGAATGATGTACAGTGCATCATATCGTCATGACGTAGTTCCATGAATGATGTACAGTGCATCATATCGTCATGACGTAGTTCCATGCATGATGTACAATGCATCATAACGTCATGACGTAGTTCCATACATGATGTACACTACATCATATCGTCATGACGTAGTTCCATGCATGATGTACAGTGTATCATATCGTCATGAAGTAGTTCCATGCATGATGTACAATGCATCATATCGTCATGACGTAGTTCCATGCATGATGTACACTACATCATATCGTCATGACGTAGTTCCATGAATGGTGTACAGTGCATCATATCGTCATGTCGGAGTTCCATGCATGATGTACAGTGCATCATATCGTCATGACGTAATTCCCTGAATGATGTACAGTGCATCATATCGTCATGACGTAGTTCCATGCATGATGTACAGTGCATCATATCGTCATGACGTAGTTCCATGAATGATGTACAATGCATCATATCGTCATGACGTAGTTCCCTGAATGATGTACACTACATCATATCGTCATGACGAAGTTCCATGAATGATGTAAACTGCATCATATCGTCATGACGTAGTTCCATGAATGATGTACAGTGCATCATATCGTCATGACGTAGTTCCATGCATGATGTACAGTGCATCATATCGTCATGACGTAGTTCCATGCATGATGTACAATGCATCATATCGTCATGACGTAGTTCCATGCATGATGTACAGTACATCATATCGTCATGACGTAGTTCCATGAATGATGTACACTACATCATATCGTCATGACGTAGTTCCATGCATGATGTACAGTGCATGTTATCTTCATGACGTAGTTCCATGCATGGTGTACAGTGCATCATATCGTCATGACGTAGTTCCATGCATGATGTACAGTGCATCATATCATCATGACTTAGTTCCATGTGTGGTGTACAGTGCATCATATCTTCATGACGTAGTTCCATGCATGATGTACAGTGCATCATATCGTCATGACGTAGTTCAATGAATGATGTACACTGCATCATATCGCCATGACGAAGTTCCATGCATGATGTACAGTGCATCATATCGTCATGACGTAGTTCCATGAATGATGTACACTACATCATATCGTCATGACGTAGTTCCATGCATGATGTACAGTGCATCATATCTTCATGACGTAGTTCCATGAATGGTGTACAGTGCATCATATCGTCATGACGTAGTTCCATGAATGTTGTGCAGTACATCATATCGTCATGACGTAGTTCCATGCATGATGTACAGTGCATCATATCGTCATGACGTAGTTCCATGCATGATGTACACTGCATCATATCGTCATGACGTAGTTCCATGCATGATGTACAGTGTATCATATCTTCATGACGTAGTTACATGCATGATGCACACTGAATCATATCGTCATGACGTAGTTCCATGCATGATGTACAGTGTATCATATCGCCATGACGTAGTTCCATGCATGATGTACACTGCATCATATCGTCATGACGTAGTTCCATGCATAATGTCCAGTGCATCATATCGTCATGACCTAGTTCCATGCATGATGTACAGTGTATCATATCTTCATGACGTAGTTCCATGCATGATGTACACTGCATCATATCGTCATTACGTAATTCCATGCATGATGTACAGTGCATCATATCGTCATGACGTAATTCCATGAATGATGTACAGTGCATCATATCGTCATGACGTAGTTCCATGCATGATGTATAATGCATCATATCGTCATGACGTAGTTAAATGAATGATGTACAATGCATCATATCGTCATGACGTTGTTCCATGAATGATGTAAACTACATCATATCGTCATGACGTAGTTCTATGAATGATGTACAATGCATCATATCGTCATGACGTAGTTCCATGAATGATGTAAACTGCATCATATCGTCATGACGTAGTTCCCTGAATGATGTACACTACATCATATCGTCATGACGTAGTTCCATGAATGGTGTAAACTGCATCATATCGTCATGACGTAGTTCCATGCATGATGTACAGTGTATCATATCGTCATAACGTAGTTCCATGAATGATGTACAGTGCATCATATCGTCATGACGTAGTTCCATGAATGATGTACAATGCATCATATCGTCATGACGTAGTTCCATGAATGATGTACAGTGCATCATATCGTCATGACGTAGTTCCATGCATGATGTACAGTGCATCATATCGTTATGACGTAGTTCCATGAATGATGTAAAATGCATCATATCGTCATGACGTAGTTCCATGAATGATGTACAGTGCACTATATCGTCATGACGTAGTTCCATGAATGATATACAGTGCATCATATCGTCATGACGTAATTCCATGAATGATGTACAGTGCATCATATCGTCATGACGTAGTTCCATGAATGATGTAGAGTGCATCATATCGTCATGACGTAGTTCCATTGATGATGTAAACTGCATCATATCGTCATGACGTAGTTCAATGAATGATGTACAATGCATCATATCGTCATGACGTAGTTCCATGCATGATGTACAGTGCATCATATCGTCATGACGTAGTTCCATGCATGATGTACAATGCATCATATCGTCATGACGTTGTTCCATGCATGATGTACATAGCATCATATCGTCATGACGTAGTTCCATGAATGATGTACACTACATCATATCGTCATGACGTAGTTCCATGCATGATGTACAGTGCATCATATCTTCATGACGTAGTTCCATGAATGGTGTACAGTGCATCATATCGTCATGACGTAGTTACATGAATGGTGTGCAGTACATCATATAGTCATGACGTAGTTCCATGCATGATGTACAGTGCATCATATCGTCATGACGTAGTTCCATGGATAATGTACAGTGCAACATATCGTCATGAAGTAGTTCCATGCATGATGTACAATGCATCATATCGTCATGACGTAGTTCTATGCATGATGTACAGAGCATCATATCGTCATGACGTAGTTCCATGCATGATGTACAGTGCATCATATCGTCATGACGTAGTTCCATGAATTATGTACAGTGCATCATATCGTCATGACGTAGTTCCATGAATGATGTACAGTGTATCATATCGTCATGACGTAGTTCCATGCATGATGTACAATGCATCATAACGTCATGACGTAGTTCCATACATGATGTACACTACATCATATCGTCATGACGTAGTTCCATGCATGATGTACAGTGTATCATATCGTCATGAAGTAGTTCCATGCATGATGTACAATGCATCATATCGTCATGACGTAGTTCCATGCATGATGTACACTACATCATATCGTCATGACGTAGTTCCATGAATGGTGTACAGTGCATCATATCGTCATGTCGGAGTTCCATGCATGATGTACAGTGCATCATATCGTCATGACGTAATTCCCTGAATGATGTACAGTGCATCATATCGTCATGACGTAGTTCCATGCATGATGTACAGTGCATCATATCGTCATGACGTAGTTCCATGAATGATGTACAATGCATCATATCGTCATGACGTAGTTCCCTGAATGATGTACACTACATCATATCGTCATGACGAAGTTCCATGAATGGTGTAAACTGCATCATATCGTCATGACGTAGTTCCATGAATGATGTACAGTGCATCATATCGTCATGACGTAGTTCCATGCATGATGTACAGTGCATCATATCGTCATGACGTAGTTCCATGCATGATGTACAATGCATCATATCGTCATGACGTAGTTCCATGCATGATGTACAGTACATCATATCGTCATGACGTAGTTCCATGAATGATGTACACTACATCATATCGTCATGACGTAGTTCCATGCATGATGTACAGTGCATGTTATCTTCATGACGTAGTTCCATGAATGGTGTACAGTGCATCATATCGTCATGACGTAGTTCCATGCATGATGTACAGTGCATCATATCATCATGACTTAGTTCCATGTGTGGTGTACAGTGCATCATATCTTCATGACTTAGTTCCATGCATGATGTACAGTGCATCATATCGTCATGACGTAGTTCAATGAATGATGTACACTGCATCATATCGCCATGACGAAGTTCCATGCATGATGTACAGTGCATCATATCGTCATGACGTAGTTCCATGCATGATGTACAGTGCATCATATCGTCATGACGTAGTTCCATGAATGATGTACACTACATCATATCGTCATGACGTAGTTCCATGCATGATGTACAGTGCATCATATCTTCATGACGTAGTTCCATGAATGGTGTACAGTGCATCATATCGTCATGACGTAGTTCCATGAATGGTGTGCAGTACATCATATCGTCATGACGTAGTTCCATGCATGATGTACAGTGCATCATATCGTCATGACGTAGTTCCATGCATGATGTACTCTGCATCATATCGTCATGACGTAGTTCCATGCATGATGTACAGTGTATCATATCTTCATGACGTAGTTCCATGCATGATGTACACTGAATCATATCGTCATGACGTAGTTCCATGCATGATGTACAGTGTATCATATCGCCATGATGTAGTTCCATGCATGATGTACACTGCATCATATCGTCATGACGTAGTTCCATGCATGATGTCCAGTGCATCATATCGTCATGACCTAGTTCCATGCATGATGTACAGTGTATCATATCTTCATGACGTTGTTCCATGAATGATGTAAACTACATCATATCGTCATGACGTAGTTCTATGAATGATGTACAATGCATCATATCGTCATGACGTAGTTCCATGAATGATGTAAACTGCATCATATCGTCATAACGTAGTTCCATGAATGATGTACAGTGCATCATATCGTCATGACGTAGTTCCATGAATGATGAACAATGCATCATATCGTCATGACGTAGTTCCATGAATGATGTACAGTGCATCATATCGTCATGACGTAGTTCCATGCATGATGTACAATGCATCATATCGTCATGTTGTAGTTCCATGTATGATGTACAGTGCATCATATCGTCATGACGTAGTTCCATGCATGATGTACAGTGCATCATATCGTCATGACGTAGTTCCATGAATGATGTACACTACATCATATCGTCATGACGTAGTTCCATGCATGATGTACAGTGCATCTTATCTTCATGACGTAGTTCCATGAATGGTGTACAGTGCATCATATCGTCATGACGTAGTTCCATGCATGATGTACAGTGCATCATATCATCATGACTAGTTCCATGTGTGGTGTACAGTGCATCATATCTTCATGACTTAGTTCCATGCATGATGTACAGTGCATCATATCGTCATGACGTAGTTCAATGAATGATGTACACTGCATCATATCGCCATGACGAAGTTCCATGCATGATGTACAGTGCATCATATCGTCATGACGTAGTTCCATGCATGATGTACAGTGCATCATATCGTCATGACGTAGTTCCATGAATGATGTACACTACAATATCGTCATGACGTAGTTCCATGCATGATGTACAGTGCATCATATCTTCATGACGTAGTTCCATGAATGGTGTACAGTGCATCATATCGTCATGACGTAGTTCCATGAATGTGTGCAGTACATCATATCGTCATGACGTAGTTCCATGCATGATGTACAGTGCATCATATCGTCATGACGTAGTTCCATGCATGATGTACTCTGCATCATATCGTCATGACGTAGTTCCATGCATGATGTACAGTGTATCATATCTTCATGACGTAGTTCCATGCATGATGTCCAGTGCATCATATCGTCATGACCTAGTTCCATGCATGATGTACAGTGTATCATATCTTCATGACGTTGTTCCATGAATGATGTAAACTACATCATATCGTCATGACGTAGTTCTATGAATGATGTACAATGCATCATATCGTCATACGTAGTTCCATGAATGATGTAAACTGCATCATATCGTCATAACGTAGTTCCATGAATGATGTACAGTGCATCATATCGTCATGACGTAGTTCCATGAATGATGAACAATGCATCATATCGTCATGACGTAGTTCCATGAATGATGTACAGTGCATCATATCGTCATGACGTAGTTCCATGCATGATGTACAATGCATCATATCGTCATGTTGTAGTTCCATGTATGATGTACAGTGCATCATATCGTCATGACATAGTTCCATGAATGATGTACACTGCATCATATCGTCATGACGTTGTTCCATGCATGATGTACAGTGCATCATATCTTCATGACGTAGTTCCATGAATGGTGTACAGTGCATCATATCGTCATGACGTAGTTCCATGCATGATGTACAGTGCATCATATCATCATGACGTAGTTCCTTGAATGGTGTACAATGCATCATATCTTCATGACGTAGTTCCATGCATGATGTACAGTGCATCATATCGTCATGATGTAGTTCAAGGAATGATGTACACTGCATCATATCGCCATGAGGAAGTTCCATGCATGATGTACAGTGCATCATATCGTCATGACGTAGTTCCATGCATGATGTACAGTGCATCATATCGTCATGACGTAGTTCCATGCATGATGTACACTGCATCATATCGTCATGACGTAGTTCCATGCATGATGTACAGTGTATCATATTTTCATGACGTAGTTCCATGCATGATGTACACTGCATCATATCGTCATGACGTAGTTACATGCATGATGTACAGTGCATCATATCGTCTTAACGTAGTTCCATGCATGATGTACAGTACATCATATCGTCTTAACGTAGTTCCATGCATGATGTACAGTGTATCATATCGTCATGACGTAGTTCCATGCATGATGTACACTGCATCATATCGTCATGACGTAGTTCCATGCATGATGTCCAGTGCATCATATCGTCATGACGTAGTTCCATGCATGATGTACACTGCATCATATCGTCATGACGTAGTTCCATGCATGATGTCCAGTGCATCATATCGTCATGACGTAGTTCCATGAATGATGTACAATGCATCCTATCGTCATGACGTAGTTCCATGAATGATGTACAATGCATCATATCGTCATGACGTAGTTCAATGAATGATGTACAATGCATCATATCGTCATGACGTAGTTCCATGCATGATGTACAGTGCATCATATCGTCATGACTTAGTTCCATGAATGATGTACAATGCATCATATCGTCATGTCGGAGTCCCAGTAATGATGTACAATGCATCGTATCGTCATGACGTAGTTCCATGCATGCTGCACAGTGCATCATATCGTTATGACGTAGTTCCATGAATGATGTACACTACATCATATCGTCATGACGTAGTTCCATGCATGATGTACAGTGCATCATATCTTCATGACGTAGTTCCATGAATGGTTTACAGTGCATCATATCGTCATGACGTAGTTCCATGCATGATGTACAGTGCATCATATCGTCATGACGTAGTTCAATGAATGATGTACACTGCATCATATCGCCATGACGAAGTTCCATGCATGATGTACAGTGCATCATATCGTCATGACGTAGTTCCATGCATGATGTACAGTGCATCATATCGTCATAACGTAGTTCCATGCATGATATACACTGCATCATATCGTCATGACGTAGTTCCATGCATGATGTACAGTGTATCATATCTTCATGACGTAGTTCCATGCATGATGTACAGTGTATCATATCGTCATAACGTAGTTCCATGAATGATGTACAGTGCATCATATCGTCATGACGTAGTTCCATGAATGATGTCCAATGCATCATATCGTCATGACGTAGTTCCATGAATGATGTACAGTGCATCATATCGTCATGACGTAGTTCCATGCATGATGTACAATGCATCATATCGTCATGTTGTAGTTCCATGAATGATGTACAGTGCATCATATCGTCATGACGTAGTTCCATGAATGAAGTACACTACATCATATCGTCATGACGTTGTTCCATGCATGATGTACAAAGCATCATATCTTCATGACGTAGTTCCATGAATGGTGTACAGTGCATCATATCGTCATGACGTAGTTCCAAGCATGATGTACAGTGCATCATATCATCATGACGTAGTTCCATGAATGGTGTACAGTGCATCATATCTTCATGACGTAGTTCCATGCATGATGTACAGTGCATCATATCGTCATGAGGTAGTTCAATAAATGATGTATACTGCATCATATCGCCATGACGAAGTTCCATGCATGATGTACAGTGCATCATATCGTCATGACGTAGTTCCATGCATGATGTACAGTGCATCATATCGTCATGACGTAGTTCTATGCATGATGTACACTGCATCATGTCGTCATGACGTAGTTCCATGCATGATGTACAGTGTATCATATTTTCATGACGTAGTTCCATGCATGATGTTCACTGCATCATATCGTCATGACGTAGTTCCATGCATGATGTACAGTGTATCATATCGTCATGACGTAGTTCCATGCATGATGTACACTGCATCATATCGTCATAACGTAGTTCCATGCATGATGTCCAGTGCATCATATCGTCATGACGTAGTTCCATGCATGATGTACAGTGTATCATATCGTCATGACCTAGTTCCATGCATGATGTACAGTGCATCATATCGTCATGACGTAGTTCCATGAATGATGTACAATGCATCATATCGTCATGACGTAGTTCCATGAATGATGTACATGCATCATATCGTCATGACGTAGTTCCATGAATGATGTACAATGCATCATATCGTCATGACGTAGTTCCATGCATGATGTACAGTGCATCATATCGTCATGACGTAGTTCCATGCATGATGTACAGTGCATCATATCGTCATGACGTAGTTCCATGCATGATGTACAGTGCATCATATCGTCATGACGTAGTTCCATGAATGATGTACATGCATCATATCGTCATGACGTAGTTCCATGAATGATGTAAACACATCATATCGTCATGACGTAGTTCCATGAATGATGTACAAGCATCATATCGTCATGACGTAGTTCCATGAATGATGTACAATGCATCATATCGTCATGACGTAGTTCATGAATGATGTACAATGCATCATATCGTCATGACGTAGTTCCATGCATGATGTACAGTGCATCATATCGTCATGACGTAGTTCCATGAATGATGTACAATGCATCATATCGTCATGTCGGAGTCCCAGTAATGATGTACAATGCATCATATCGTCATGACGTAGTTCCATGCATGCTGCACAGTGCATCATTTCGTCATGACGTAGTTCCATGCATGATGTACACTGCATCATATCGTCATGACGTAGTTCCATGCATGATGTACAGTGCATCATATCTTCATGACGTAGTTCCATGCATGATGTACACTGCATCATATCGTCATGACGTAGTTCCATGCATGATGTACAGTGTATCATATCGTCATAACGTAGTTCCATGAATGATGTACAGTGCATCATATCGTCATGACGTAGTTCCATGAATGATGTACAATGCATCATATCGTCATGACGTAGTTCCATGAATGATGTACAGTGCATCATATCGTCATGACGTAGTTCCATGCATGATGTACAATGCATCATATCGTCATGTTGTAGTTCCATGTATGATGTACAGTGCATCATATCGTCATGACGTAGTTCCATGAATGAAGTACACTACATCATATCGTCATGACGTTGTTCCATGCATGATGAACAAAGCATCATATCTTCATGACGTAGTTCCATGAATGGTGTACAGTGCATCATATCGTCATGACGTAGTTCCAAGCATGATGTACAGTGCATCATATCATCATGACGTAGTTCCATGAATGGTGTACAGTGCATCATATCTTCATGACGTAGTTCCATGCATGATGTACAGTGCATCATATCGTCATGACGTAGTTCAATGAATGATGTACACTGCATCATATCGCCATGACGAAGTTCCATGCATGATGTACAGTGCATCATATCGTCATGACGTAGTTCCATGCATGATGTACAGTGCATCATATCGTCATGACGTAGTTCCATGCATGATGTACACTGCATCATATCGTCATGACGTAGTTCCATGCATGATGTACAGTGTATCATATTTTCATGACGTAGTTCCATGCATGATGTACACTGCATCATATCGTCATGACGTAGTTCCATGCATGATGTACAGTGCATCATATCGTCATGACGTAGTTCCATGCATGATGTACAGTGCATCATATCGTCATGACGTAGTTCCATGCATGATGTACAGTGCATCATATCGTCATGACGTAGTTCCATGAATGATGTACAATGCATCATATCGTCATGACGTAGTTCCATGAATGATGTACACTGCATCATATCGTCATGACGTAGTTCCATGAATGATGTACAATGCATCATATCGTCATGACGTAGTTCCATGCATGATGTACAGTGCATCATATCGTCATGACGTAGTTCCATGCATGATGTACAGTGCATCATATCGTCATGACGTAGTTCCATGCATGATGTACAGTGCATCATATCGTCATGACGTAGTTCCATGAATGATGTACAATGCATCATATCGTCATGACGTAGTTCCATGAATGATGTACAATCATATCGTCATGACGTAGTTCCATGAATGATGTACAATGCATCATATCGTCATGACGTAGTTCCATGAATGATGTACAATGCATCATATCGTCATGACGTAGTTCAATGAATGATGTACAATGCATCATATCGTCATGACGTAGTTCCATGCATGATGTACAGTGCATCATATCGTCATGACGTAGTTCCATGAATGATGTACAATGCATCATATCGTCATGACGGAGTCCCAGTAATGATGTACAATGCATCATATCGTCATGACGTAGTTCCATGCATGCTGCACAGTGCATCATTTCGTCATGACGTAGTTCCATGAATGATGTACATTACATCATATCGTCATGACGTAGTTCCATGCATGATGTACAGTGCATCATGCCTTCATGACGTAGTTCCATTAATGGTTTACAGTGCATCATATCGTCATGACGTAGTTCCATGCATGATGTACAGTGCATCATATCATCATGACGTTGTTCCATGCATGATGTACAGTGTATCGTATCGTCATGACGTAGTTCCATGCATGATGTACACTGCATCATATCGTCATGACGTAGTTCCATGCATGATGTCCAGTGCATCATATCGTCATGACGTAGTTCCATGCATGATGTACAGTGTATCATATCGTCATGACCTAGTTCCATGCATGATGTACAGTGCATCATATCGTCATGACGTAGTTCCATGAATGATGTACAATGCATCATATCGTCATGACGTAGTTCAATGAATGATGTACAATGCATCATATCGTCATGACGTAGTTCCATGAATGATGTACAATGCATCATATCGTCATGACGTAGTTCCATGCATGATGTACAGTGTATCATATCGTCATGACCTAGTTCCATGCATGATGTACAGTGCATCATATCGTCATGACGTAGTTCCATGAATGATGTACAATGCATCATATCGTCATGACGTAGTTCCATGAATGATGTAACTACATCATATCGTCATGACGTAGTTCCATGAATGATGTACCATGCATCACATCGTCATGACGTAGTTCCATGAATGATGTACAATGCATCATATCGTCATGACGTAGTTCAATGAATGATGTACAATGCATCATATCGTCATGACGTAGTTCCATGCATGATGTACAGTGCATCATATCGTCATGACTTAGTTCCATGAATGATGTACAATGCATCATATCGTCATGTCGGAGTCCCAGTAATGATGTACAATGCATCGTATCGTCATGACGTAGTTCCATGCATGCTGCACAGTGCATCATATCGTTATGACGTAGTTCCATGAATGATGTACACTACATCATATCGTCATGACGTAGTTCCATGCATGATGTACAGTGCATCATATCTTCATGACGTAGTTCCATGAATGGTTTACAGTGCATCATATCGTCATGTCGGAGTCCCAGTAATGATGTACAATGTATCATATCGTCATGACGTAGTTCCATGCATGCTGCACAGTGCATCATTTCGTCATGACGTAGTTCCATGAATGATGTACATTACATCATATCGTCATGACGTAGTTCCATGCATGATGTACAGTGCATCATGCCTTCATGACGTAGTTCCATGAATGGTTTACAGTGCATCATATCGTCATGACGTAGTTCCATGCATGATGTACAGTGCATCATATCATCATGACGTTGTTCCATGCATGATGTACAGTGTATCGTATCGTCATGACGTAGTTCCATGCATGATGTACACTGCATCATATCGTCATGACGTAGTTCCATGCATGATGTCCAGTGCATCATATCGTCATGACGTAGTTCCATGCATGATGTACAGTGCATCATATCATCATGACGTTGTTCCATGCATGATGTACAGTGTATCGTATCGTCATGACGTAGTTCCATGCATGATGTACACTGCATCATATCGTCATGACGTAGTTCCATGCATGATGTCCAGTGCATCATATCGTCATGACGTAGTTCCATGCATGATGTACAGTGTATCATATCGTCATGACCTAGTTCCATGCATGATGTACAGTGCATCATATCGTCATGACGTAGTTCCATGAATGATGTACAATGCATCATATCGTCATGACGTAGTTCAATGAATGATGAACAATGCATCATATCGTCATGACGTAGTTCCATGAATGATGTACAATGCATCATATCGTCATGTCGGAGTCCCAGTAATGATGTACAATGCATCATATCGTCATGACGTAGTTCCATGAATGATGTACAGTGCATCATATCGTCATGAGGTAGTTCCATGCATGATGTACAGTGCATCATATCGTCATGAAGTAGTTCCATGCATGATGTACAGTGCATCATATCGTCATGACGTAGTTCCATGAATGATGTACAGTGCATCATATCGCCATGGCATAGTTCCATGAATGATGTACAGTGAATCATATCGTCATGACGTAGTTCCATGAATGATGTACAGTACATCATATCGTCATGAGGTAGTTCCATGCATGATGTACAGTGCATCATATCGTCATGACGTAGTTCCATGAATGATGTACAATGCATCATATCGTCATGACGTAGTTCCATGAATGATGTACAATGCATCATATCGTCATGACGTAGTTCCATGCATGATGTACAATGCATCATATCGTCATGACGTAGTTCCATGCATGATGTACAGTGCATCATATCGTCATGACGTAGTTCCATGCATGATGTACAGTGCATCATATCGTCATGACGTAGTTCCATGAATGATGTACAATGCATCATATCGTCATGACGTAGTTCCATGAATGATGTACACTGCATCATATCGTCATGACGTAGTTCCATGAATGATGTACAATGCATCATATCGTCATGACGTAGTTCCATGAATGATGTACAATGCATCATATCGTCATGACGTAGTTCAATGAATGATGTACAATGCATCATATCGTCATGACGTAGTTCCATGCATGATGTACAGTGCATCATATCGTCATGACGTAGTTCCATGCATGATGTACAGTGCATCATATCGTCATGACGTAGTTCCATGCATGATGTACAGTGCATCATATCGTCATGACGTAGTTCCATGAATGATGTACAATGCATCATATCGTCATGACGTAGTTCCATGAATGATGTACACTACATCATATCGTCATGACGTAGTTC
>JABXNX010003527.1:0-28949 GCA_014843695.1 Archivesica marissinica | reverse complement strand
ATTAACCTCACTCCGGGCTGTATGGTCCGCTATATCTAATTAACCTCACTCCAGGCTGTACGGTCCGCGTACCATACTGGACTTGTAATCCAGGGATCGCAGGTTCGATCCCCCGTCTGACCCTAATAAAATTAACAGTCTTTCAGATGGGACGTTAAACCGAGGTCTCGTGTCATGCTTTACATCGTGCATGTAAAAGAACCAGAGGAGACTCTGTAATGGATCACTCTCTGTATCATGCACTTTCCTCCAAAATCTAAAACGACAAATATCTTCAGGAGGCGTCGCTCATATGGGCAACCGGTAGCGACGATAAATAAACGTAAATGCTTTAAAACATTCAATAACTATACTTTCTGACATGACTTCTACTACACTGATGAGAGAGTTGTCCTACCCTATAAACCTTTTGTGACGTCATCACGCTGTGACCTCATATGTTCACAGAATGAATGGTAAACTATTCGGTAATCTTTCCTCTCTAAAAGTGCTTTTTATCAGACGCCAGTATAAATAGTGTATTACGTTACTGTCTTATAAATGTTAAATTATTCAGCTCGTCTCCGATACAGTATCTCCAACTCTCCTCATAAATGAAACTTTCTAAGACAGTAACCTAATATTCTCTATATATATCTGTGCCAGGTTGGCATAAAGCACCACATAATATACCAATTTATGTTACCCACATTGCGAAACAAGTCTTCACAACATTAGTTTAATCGCTCTCGAGACCTCATTCCTGATGGAGTTCCATCACCATGAGGGAGAGAGAAGAGCCAATGTTGATTCAAGCATCTTTCCTATAAACACCACCGCCGTGGTTCTGACGCGGTTCGAACTCAAAACATATCCGTTACCAGGGGGACACCGTACAAACAGGTGTAACATGAATGATGTGGAAGTCGTGATAGCGCAGTGGTAGAGCGTTCACTTCAGATGCGAAAGGCATGGAGTTCGAGCCCCGCTGGAGCCTTTTACGATTGTGGAGCATTTCACGATTGTGCCCTTAGACAAGACATTTAAATTCCACATTGCCTCTCGTGACGATGGATTCCAATAGGAATGAGGTCTCGAGAGTGATGCATATAAGTTGTAAGAACTTGTTTCGCAATCGAGCTAAAACAAATTTGTATAAACTACGATGATTGATATTGCCGAAGCTTAACTCCATCTTTCGATGTATTTGTCATTTCATCAGTTTGCGTTGTGTCTATCCACTCTCGTTGATACACATCTCTGTGAGTCTTCACCCTGTAATATCGCCATGCTTACACGTACCTGTCCGAGTCCTCACCCTGTAATATCGCCATGCTTACACGTACCTGTCCGAGTCTTCACCCTGTAATATCGCCGTGCTTACACGTACCTGTCTGAGTCTTCACCCTGTAATATCGCCATGCTTACACGTACCTGTCCGAGTCTTCACCCTGTAATATCGCCATGCTTACACGTACCTGTCTGAGTCTTCACCCTGTAATATCGCCATGCTTACACGTACCTGTCCGAGTCTTCACCCTGTAATATCGCCATGCTTACACGTACCTGTCTGAGTCTTCACCCTGTAATATCGCCATGCTTACACGTACCTGTCCGAGTCTTCACCCTGTAATATCGCCATGCTTACACGTACCTGTCTGAGTCTTCACCCTGTAATATAGTCATGCTTACACGTACCTGTCTGAGTCTTCACCCTGTAATATAGTCATGCTTACACGTACCTGTCCGAGTCTTCACCCTGTAATATAGTCATGCTTACACGTACCTGTCCGAGTCTTCACCCTGTAATATCGCCGTGCTTACACGTACCTGTCTGAGTCTTCACCCTGTAATATCGCCATGCTTACACGTACCTGTCCGAGTCCTCACCCTGTAATATCGCCATGCTTACACGTACCTGTCCGAGTCTTCACCCTGTAATATCGCCGTGCTTACACGTACCTGTCTGAGTCTTCACCCTGTAATATCGCCATGCTTACACGTACCTGTCCGAGTCTTCACCCTGTAATATCGCCATGCTTACACGTACCTGTCTGAGTCTTCACCCTGTAATATCGCCATGCTTACACGTACCTGTCCGAGTCTTCACCCTGTAATATCGCCATGCTTACACGTACCTGTCTGAGTCTTCACCCTGTAATATCGCCATGCTTACACGTACCTGTCCGAGTCTTCACCCTGTAATATAGTCATGCTTACAAGTACCTGTCCGAGTCTTCACCCTGTAATATCGCCATGCTTACACGTACTTTGGTTTTGTTTGTGTTTCTGTCTGAGTCTTCACCCTGTAATATAGTCATGCTTACACGTACCTGTCTGAGTCTTCACCCTGTAATATAGTCATGCTTACACGTACCTGTCTGAGTCTTCACCCTGTAATATAGTCATGCTTACACGTACCTGTCCGAGTCTTCACCCTTAAATGTCATGCTTACACGTACCTGTCGAGTCTTCACCCTGTATCTTCACCCTGTAATATAGTCATGCTTACACGTACCTGTCCGAGTCTTCACCCTGTAATATAGTCATGCTTACACGTACCTGTCCGAGTCTTCACCCTGTAATATAGTCATGCTTACACGTACCTGTCCGAGTCTTCACCCTGTAATATAGTCATGCTTACACGTACCTGTCCGAGTCTTCACCCTGTAATATAGTCATGCTTACACGTACCTGTCTGAGTCTTCACCCTGTAATATCGCCATGCTTACACGTACCTGTCTGAGTCTGCACCCTGTAATATCGCCATGCTTACACGTACCTGTCCGAGTCTTCACCCTGTAATATAGTCATGCTTACACGTACCTGTCCGAGTCTTCACCCTGTAATATCGCCAACAATATCGTCCCGACCGAATATTCGAATAGTATAGTCGCTATTCGTTGCCATCCCTAATATATATATAGTATGTTTTAGTGTGCATGCACACTGTGAAAAGAGCCAACTAAATAAACAGGTTGAACAAAGAAAGACTAGTCCGAATCATCTACTATAGCGGGACCTTTCGACACATTGTTGAGTCTCGCGTATACGCACATGTATTGTAGTTACTTAACTCGGTACATTGCGAGAATGAGAATGCAATATTGTATTATAGTTATTGACGATGAAAGTCATTTCTTGCTCAACTTGTTCTTGTCACAATTTTAGAAAAGTTATTATCATGTGAGTGTAATTTGTAACCAGTGATCTTATTGGTTGATTCTGAGTGTGACTGTCAGCTGAACCAATCAAACGATTGAGACTGAGTTTTGAGATTGGGGAAACGTTTATAACCTCCAGGCCTGGTCATTTTCGATATTACGCCAAGTTATTAAAATTGTCATATATACTTTGTACCAACATCTAGTACGCAGTGGAAAGAATTAAGAATTACCGTAAGCATTTAACTTTCAGTTCAATCCACATATCACCATATAAATGTATGTTTCTGTATATTTCTCAATGTATAGTACACGTATCCTGATAAATACATATGTTTATACCAAACCAGTGGTACCCACAAGTTTATATACAGAAATGCAACCAGATATAATCATGTATTGACTTGGATATGCTTGGTTTTACATTCGGCTCTCTTCGTAGCTCTCCGTAGCTCTCCCCGTAGCTCTCCGTAGCTCTCCGTCGACCGAACAAAATACTTCGCCATAACCGAAGTTTGACTTAACTAAATTAGATATAAACGGAGTCTGCTACATGTAAAATGATAGTGTCTGAAACGGGACTTTGATCCGACTTCGAGATAACCGGATAATTCGAAATAACCGACTTTGATATAGCGGATGTAGACTGTATCAGTTTTAGCATGTTTTATTAAAAATGCAAAAATTACGGGAAACTCGCATAGCGTTGTGTCCTGGACAGAGAGATGATACTTAAATAGCCAATGTCTTTATTCTTGAGCAGACGAATTATACGTGACAGCAAATGTGATGATTTCGGTCAGTGGCGCTAGTGGAAGTCGCTTCACACTATATCGTGCATACAATTCAGTTAACTGGCGTCACACAGTATCAGACATACCGTTCAACCTCGTAATTTATGTTTATTTCGTCATTCTGTAGTAATTATTTCGTACTTCAAATTTTTGGATGTCTACGAAAATGGCGAAGACACAAATGCGAACGACAAGAGACTGTATTATTGTACAACTATTTCATTGTCATTCGGGGAACAGTTATAAATATTGCCCCGAGATGCCGTGGACCACTCGATGAACTATTGCCAGAGGAGATAGGAGATAGGTCATCCGGTCGTCCGCAGATTCTCGGGGCAACAGAAATAGTAGTTTTATTACATAACAAAGTTCTAAATAGCTTTTACACCGCAATACTAACACTCGCAAAGTGCCACATTTTCACATATTTGTGACGATTTACAATTCTGTGCAATACAGATATTTACATTTGTCTGCGTTCCATGAAACGGAAATGACGATTCGCGTGCTCCAATGCGTTTTCATTGGCTCGATTTATCATGTGATATGATCCAAAGCAAAGCAAGTCACATGATCAGTCAATAGTAGGGTGAAGACATTTTAAATTATATTACAGTAGCTATACGATAGCTTTATTGATCACTTGTTTATTTATATGTAATTATATGTATATATTATGACTATGTACTTATGTATACGTCATGAATAAACTTATGTTCTGTTCTGTTCTGTTCATTAAAGTATTACTGCCTGCACGTGAAACTGTTTCATAGTCAAGAGACCGAATGTAAAAAAAAAAGAGGAACACATTCAAAACTAACGAATTACAATTGATGTACGAGGTGGGGTAATAACAGTTATAGCCACTGCACGTGTACACGTTATTTACAATTACATATCATGATATCATTACTGTCACATTTATAACAAACATAGATCCGGATCATCTCCATCATTTTTATACATAATACATGACAGTTTCAAAGTGCAAAAGGATTGAGCTACATGTTTTGACAACATTAGCAACAGACCTTTCCAGAAGGTAGATTTTGCAATCAATTTGTTCTGGTGTATGTAGTACTAATAAAAGTAAGTTTGTTCAAGACAATTATAGTTTAGATTGAAAAAGAAAATGACGGGATACGCTTAACATAATACTAACAATTAACAAGAAGAATTGGAAAAAAGAGAATTTTAATAGCTGCCCTAATAAGTTGCTTGTCTGCCTCTCCCCGAAACCCAAACTTCAGAACAATATGGTCAAGTTATAAAGACAGAGATATCTCAATAAATGCACCAGTATGAGCAGTATCCATTATAAATCCCAATCGATGTTGATATTAAGGATTCCACTAATAAACTTTTGATAAACTTTCAGTGATGGAAATGATTCTTAAATTGGAATAGTTATAGTATACGATATGCGCATTTCGGATATATAAATGCCATTCGCAGTACAAAACAACACACGAATTATTAGTGTGTGAAAGACCACGAACAGTTAAATAACGAGTGTTATAAGACAATGGACCGGACGTGATGAAGTCGTGATGGTGCAGTGGATGCGCGTTCGCTTCAGGTGCGAAAGGTCTGGAGTTCGAGCCCCGCTGGAGCCGTTACGATTGTGTCCTTAGGCAAGGCATTTAAATTCCACGTTGCCTCTTCTCTCCCTCGTGGCGATGGATTCCATCAGGAATGAGGTCTCGAGAGTGATTTATATAAGTTGAAAGAACTTGTTTCGCAATCGAGCTAAAATAAATTTGTATAAACAATGGACCGGACCAAGCCTGTAAGTGAAGTGGCGCATGCGTTGCAGATTAGAACAGTCGTTCGGTCAATATTGCTTGTCACTCCATTGATCTGGGCAATCATGTTGTACTTGAAGCGGCTAAGGCGGTGATAATAGACAATGTATGCATGGTCAATATCACTCCAGTTCATAGATTCCAACTGACCGGGGCAACACGCGTATAAGAGAAGAACCTAAGGTGTTGAAATTATAAATAATATCACATTTTACTCCAGTCCATACCATCAACTGCCCGGGCACACAAACCGTAGTCTGTAAAATATGAGTGTTAGCTAAACGTCTTCTTACGCTGGTGGGTCGCCGGCGGCGAGGGTAATTAGCTAAACGGCTTCTTACGCTGGTGGGTCGCCGGCGGCGAGGATAACTAGCTAAACGGCTTCTTACGCTGGTGGGTCGCCGGCGGCAAGGGTAATTAAGCTCAATCATCATCATCATCAATTCACCGGGCCAATCGTGAAGCTCAAGACGTTGAAAATAGAAACAGTATTTCGTCTAGTCCACACAACCAACTGTACATAGACCGTAGCAATTCGCTTATATTAGCAGTCACTTAGCATAGCATTGCACTGGTTCTCTCTTTCAATTCATTACCATCCCATTAAACGTATGCTGCGCTTTTATTCCCATATAATTACCATGGAACCCATAAATAACCTCTCCTCTGGGACTCCGGTGAACCCATAACACCATTTTGTTAACAATTCTTATCATTCTTCGTGAATGTGCAACACATTTGAGTGACATACCGTGTTATTCCTTACGAAGGTAATGAATAATGAAGTACTGACTAGCAATTTACTACCAAATCGCTACCATCCATCTTCTTTCCTTAGCATATTTTCCGAGAATATGTTTTAGGATAGAGATATGGTGCAGGTAACAGACGACTATGACGTTGGAAGTGATAGATATATATTTGTTTAGACTAATTCTTGATTGAATGATGCACACACAGAAGTTATGATGATGGCTAAGTGTACTAAGTGTACTAACAATTTGATTAAGTCTTAAGGAATAATAACAGCCTTTGTTTAAGAAATAAAAGTGTCCTTTAGTTATTAGTTGGCGAAACATGGTTTGGAGTTCTGACGCGTAGGAATTAACGATGCAGGCCATAAGCCTAAGTCGTTAAGAACGCCAAACCATGGTTTATTCGAATATAAATAACGCAAATACAAATGTTATTTTCATACTAACATGACCAATATCTATAAAGCTAATATAGTTGGTGTAAATGACGTCACAAAACTACACAAATGATAGTAAAATGACGTCACATGTGACATCACATGATCATCACATGCGCTAAACAGTAGTAACACGGTAAATTCCTTCTTTGCGGATACAGACAAAATGCCAAGTCATGTTAGAATATATTGAAATAGATACATAAACATGTTCTTCCCATTCATCTAGCATGCTAAATGTATTCGGAAATATACACCTTTAACTTACAAACATCAAACGTTTATCCAAACTGGGTGAATAAACATGGCAGTTTTAAAGGGCCATAATTGAAGAGGAAATTGTTATGCATAATAGAAAACAAATTCATTAAAATGGAATACAAATCTTCCTGTGTTCCGGGGGTGGTGGTGGTGTGGTGCATGTGATGATGGTATC
This sequence comes from Archivesica marissinica, assembly GCA_014843695.1. Taxonomy (NCBI): domain Eukaryota; kingdom Metazoa; phylum Mollusca; class Bivalvia; order Venerida; family Vesicomyidae; genus Archivesica; species Archivesica marissinica. The sequence goes on along the minus strand of JABXNX010003527.1, from coordinate 21,579 downwards.
ATTGTTGGTTAGATACATGGGTTGTAGGTCAGAGGTCGGGCTGCGCGGAAACAATAAAAGTACACTGATACACCGGGAGCTTGACTTGCCTTCTTCCAAACTTATTCACAATTTAAAAAAAATTACACACGCAAAGGAATAATATTAAATCACAGAAACTTGAAATTTAATCCATAAGCCACCAAGGGTCTCGTACCTCTATCCTAGGACACCCGCCTCTATTAAAAAAAAGACAGGAATGCAACGTAAACAATACCCCACCCACTACTCACGACATATAAAAGCTAACTAACATCGTGTGACAGCCACACCCCCGGGGCTTGTTAGTTAAAGGAAACAACAAATATACCTCGAGCAGTCGCTGATCTTTAATATCTACCCGCTGAACAAAAGATAATCGATTTGTTCTACACAATTTTGCAAGACGTCGGAGCCATTGCGTTGCGTATTTGCTTCTGCGCGGAGTAAATGAGATGTGTATAAATGCCGTTAATTTAGCCGTGACCGGACAACTGATTAAATCGACTTCATCAGTCAAATTCATACCATAACAGAATAGAACAGAACATAGCGCATACATAAGCACATAGTCATAATATGTATATACATGGGCATGTAAATATTATTATATACAATTATAAACAAACAAAATTAATAATCGAACGATCAATAACGCTATCGTATTGCTACTGTATTCTAATTTAAATATAGACGATGAACATTCTTTTTATTGTATTTTAAGTTTATTTAGCATCGCTATAGGTTGCCCATTTGAGCGACGGGAAGTTTACCTAGCAACACCTTTCTTGGGTAGGCTCCAAAATAAGCTGTAAGAACTTATTTTGCAATCGAGCTAAAATAAATATGCATAAATAAAAAAAAAATATGGAACATGGCACATGCAAATGACGTTTCAATTTGCTGTATTAATGAATATACTAAAATAATCATTACTATATTACATGTAATATATTCATAAATAACTTGTTATTCACAGAAAAGTTACTTATTGCATATTGCCGAGAAGCCACACACCAGCAGTAAAGCATGCTCTTCTTGCTTATTGTGTGACTTGGCAGACATGTATTTCATAATAAGATTACTGTTTGCTGTAATTTGGCAGCGCTGTAAATATTTTACGCTGTATTTCTGGGTTTTCATCGGTTAAGACTCAGTAAACGAATTTGTATTCAAGCGGCAGTAATTTGGAATAGTTAAGCCATTAGTCATTTCTTGGAAATGAGAATTTTTAATAAATCTTATCACCGAGTTTTATGTCCACTCTAAAGAGGTTCTGTCATCTTCACGTAACCAAGACACTATTTGTTGGATACATTTTACAGTTCTTTTTATGTACACGGGGTTCTGTATAGCCATTTACTTAGAATGTGCTGCACAACTGAGATAGTCTAAGGGCGACTGGTTATACTTAGAATGTGCTGCACAACTGAGATAGTCTAAGGGCGACTGGTTATACTTAAAATGTGCTGCACAACTGAGATAGTCTAAGGGCGACTTGTTATACTTAGAATGTGCTGCACAACTGAGATAGTCTAAGGGCGACTGGTTATACTTAGAATGTGCTGCACAACTGAGATAGTCTAAGGGCGACTGGTTATACTTAGAATGTGCTGCACAACTGAGATAGTATAAGGGCGACTTGTTATACTTAGAATGTGCTGCACAACTGAGATAGTCTAAGGGCGACTGGTTATACTTAGAATGTGCTGCACAACTGAGATAGTCTAAGGGCGACTGGCTATACTTAGAATGTGCTGCACAACTGAGATAGTCTAAGGGCGACTGGTTATACTTAGAATGTGCTGCACAACTGAGATAGTCTAAGGGCGACTGGTTATACTTAGAATGTGCTGCACAACTGAGATAGTATAAGGGCGACTTGTTATACTTAGAATGTGCTGCACAACTGAGATAGTCTAAGGGCGACTGGTTTTACTTAGAATGTGCTGCACAACTGGTATAGTCTATTAGTGTGCGCGCAAGGGTTATATAAGGGTGAGTGTATAACCCTTTATGGATATTTACTTACAAAATCATCATTTACCCTCCCTTTATGGATATTTACTTACAAAATCATCATTTACCCTCCCTTTATTGATATTTACTTACAAAATCATCATTTACTCCACCCTTTATGGATATTTACTTACAAAATCATCATTTACCCTCCCTTTATTGATATTTACTTACAAAATCATCATTTACTCCACCCGTTATGGATATTTACTTACAAAATCATCATTTACTCCACCCGTTATGGATATTTACTTACAAAATCATCATTTACTCCTCCCTTTATGGATATTTACTTACAAAACCATCATTTACTCCTCCCTTTATGGATATTTACTTACAAAACCATCATTTACTCCTCCCTTTATGGATATTTACTTACAAAACCATCATTTACTCCTCCCGTTATGGATATTTACTTACACAATCATCATTTACCCTCCCTTTATGGATATTTACTTACAAAACCATCATTTACTCCTCCCGTTATGGATATTTACTTACAAAATCATCATTTACTCCACCCTTTATGGATATTTACTTACAAAACCATCATTTACTCCTCCCTTTATGGATATTTACTTACAAAATCATCATTTACCCTCCCTTTATTGATATTTACTTACAAAATCATCATTTACTCCACCCTTTATGGATATTTACTTACAAAATCATCATTTACTCCACCCTTTATGGATATTTACTTACAAAACCATCATTTACTCCACCCTTTATGGATATTTACTTACAAAACCATCATTTACTCCTCCCGTTATGGATATTTACTTACAAAACCATCATTTACTCCTCCCGTTATGGATATTTACTTACAAAATCATCATTTACTCCACCCGTTATGGATATTTACTTACAAAATCATCAACTACTTTGTATAGAGTTGTTCGCTAAAGCCAACATATGGCTAAACTTGCATATGAATTATTGTTTTATTGGGGACATTAATGTGGACTGTAAGGAGCGTGTCACCACATGATCGTATTAGTACAATGAGCATTTATTTACTCAACTGTTTATTCTGACGTCAAACATTTCAACATGACTCCCCTCCTTATCTTAAGCAAACATGCAATTAGTATCATATGATTAATCGATATAATTTCCTATTAGAATGCACGAGTTAAGGCGATGCAATTACGATATAACTATCAATGTCATTCTGAAATATAATACTGTTCACATGCAAATTAATGAGTTTATTGTTTTATTTTTGTATTATAAGGCAAACACATCAGATGCTTGTCAAATGTCCCGGACCTGAATGGTAAATAGGATGGACTATTATACAGTTATTGACTTTAAAAATGCAGTAGGTATATATAGAGGGACATCTCCAATGAATGATGGACTCTTCCACTGAATGGTAGATATGATGGAATACTATACAGCATGTGAAGTTAAAAGTTTAGTTAGTACAGTTTATACATATTTATTTTAGCTCGATTGCGAAACAAGTTATGTCAACTTATATTAATCACTCTCGAGACCTCATTCCTGATGGAATCCATCGCCACGAGGGAGAGAGAAGAGGCAACTTGGAATTTAAATGCCTTGCCTAAGAGCTCAATCGGAACGGCTCCAGCGGGGCTCGAACTCCAGACCTTTCGCACCTGAAGCGAACGCGCATCCACTGCGCTATCACGACTTCCAATTGAAGTTAAAAATGCTGATATAGCCATACATCCCATGTTCTAATGCCCTTTGAAGATTTGAAGTCGTGATAGCGCATTCGTTTCAGGTGCGAAATGCTCGGAATTCGCGCCCAGGTGTAGCTGTTACGATTGTGCCCTTAGGCAAAGCACTTCTCTCCCTCATGGCGATGGATTCCATAAACCTACCGTTGTAGAAACTTGCTTCTCAATCGAGCTCAAATAAATGTGTACATGTATAAACTCCCCCATATTACTGTACCAGTAGGTTATTCCACTTGATTGAATGATCGCAGTGCACAAATATACAAGAACTGTCTCCGTGGCAACGTACCGTCTCATATACTTCCAGGTCCGAGAATCGAACCCGCATTGTATCGGTGAGAGCAACTGTGCTAACCACTGCGATAATCGGACAGTGATGTGTTGTCTTTAGACACGTTTTCTATCCGGTATCAAGCACGGGTTGTATTGTATACAATTCCGAAAACTTATTATCCGGAAAGTACGATCAAATGTCGCTACGAAGTTACTCTGCATTCATCCATACTAGATGCATTATTAGGGGTTTGCCAATTGTGGGTAATAAAGTAGAGGGAAATGGACCTTCCGCTTTCCCTATGTCATCAGGTTTTGTTTGGACCCCATGAACATGTGCTTTCCCTATGTAATCTGGTTCTGTTGGACCCCATGAACATGCGATTTCCCTATGTCATCTGGTTCGGTTTGGAGCCCATGAACATGTGCTTTCCCTATGTAATCTGGTTCGGTTTGGACCCCATGAACATGCGCTTTCCCTATGTCATCTGGTTCGGTTTGGAGCCCATGAACATGTGCTTTCCCTATGTCATCAGGTTCTGTTTGGACTCCATGAACATGTGCTTTCCCTATGTCATCAGGTTCTGTTGGACCCCATGAACATGCGCTTTCCCTGTGTCATCTGGTTCTGTTTGGAACCCCATGAACATGCGCTTTCCCTATGTAATCTGGTTCTGTTTGGACCCCATGAACATGCTCTTTCCCTGTGTCATCTGGTTCTGTTTGGACCACATGAACATACGCTTTCCCTATGTAATCTGGTTCTGTTTGGACCCCATGAACATGCGCTTTCCCTGTGTCATCTGGTTCTGTTTGGACTCCATGGACATGCGCTTTCCCTATGTAATCTGGTTCTGTTTGGACCCCATGAACATGCTCTTTCCCTGTGTCATCTGGTTCTGTTTGGACCACATGAACATACGCTTTCCCTATGTAATCTGGTTCTGTTTGGACCCCATGAACATGCTCTTTCCCTGTGTCATCTGGTTCTGTTTGAACCACATGAACATGCGCTTTCCCTATGCCATCTGGTTCTGTTGGACCACATGAACATGCGCTTTCCCTGTGTCATCAGGTTTTGTTTGGACCCCATGAACATGCGCTTTCCCTATGTCGTCTTGTTTTGTTTGGACCCCATGAACATGCGCTTTCCCTATGTCATCAGGTTTTGTTTGGACCCCATGAACATGTGCTTTCCCTATGTCATCAGGTTTTGTTTGGACTCCATGAACATGCGCTTTCCCTATGCCATCTGGTTCTGTTGGTCCCCATGAACATGCGATTTCCCTATGTAATCTGGTTCTGTTTGGACCCCATGAACATGCGCTTTCCCTATGCCATCTGGTTCTGTTGGACCCCATGAACATGCGATTTCCCTATGTCATCTGGTTCTGTTTGGATCCCATGAACATGCGCTTTCCCTATGCCATCTGGTTCTGTTGGACCCCATGAACATGCGATTTCCCTATGTCATATGGTTCTGTTTGGATCCCATGAACATGCACTTTCTCTATGTAATCTGGTTCTGTTTGGACCCCATGAACATGCGATTTCCCTATGTCATATGGTTCTGTTTGGATCCCATGAACATGCACTTTCCCTATGTAATCTGGTTCTGTTTGGACCCCATGAACATGCGCTTTCCCTATGCCATCTGGTTCTGTTGGACCCCATGAACATGCGATTTCCCTATGTAATCTGGTTCTGTTGGACCCCATGAACATGCGCTTTCCCTATGCCATCTGGTTCTGTTGGACCCCATGAACATGCGATTTCCCTATGTAATCTGGTTCTGTTGGACCCCATGAACATGCGATTTCTCTATGCCATCTGGTTCTGTTGGACCCCATGAACATGCGATTTCCCTATGTAATCTGGTTCTGTTGGACCCCATGAACATGCGATTTCCCTATGTAATCTGGTTCTGTTGGACCCCATGAACATGCGATTTCCCTATGTCATCACCATGCACATCCACTTAATATATACTTATGTTGCCAATATTGTTATATGCGTTGTAGTCAGTGAAATAGTCTGTGCCAAGTGAAAAGTGATCAATTTCAATATAAATAGGTTCAGGATACCTTTTAATAAAAGAGAAATCTCAGCCAGTGAGGAACCGTATTGTGGCAATCCAATACGTCACCTTGATTCAAAAACTTTCTGACTGGTTTCTGGGTAGTTCTGAGATTTATTAGAATTATTTAAAGACCAAAAATTAAGCGAAACAAAGGTACATTAGAACTGTGTAGACACTGGAATTCTCATACTTCTAGACGTTCCACACTCAACCGACTTACATCAGTATGAAGAGCTCGCCGAAACGAATGAAACGCTACCAAAACCTTATATTGTAACCGAAAAGCAGCTACAAGGTTGTGGAATTCTCGACGTTCCACACTCAACCGACTTACATCAGTATGAAGAGCTCGTCGAGACGAATGAAACGCTACCAAAACCTTATATTGTAACCGAAAAGCAGCTACAAGGTTGTGGAATTCTCGACGTTCCACACTCAACCGACTTACATCAGTATGAAGAGCTCGTCGAGACGAATGAAGCGCTACGAAAACCTCATATTGTAAACAAAAAGCAGTTAGAAGGTTGTGGAATTAAACCGACGAATAGTGTTTGCTTCAACAGAAGTAGCATTGAGACAATGGTGGATTATGTCCTTCTTCAATGCTTCTAAGCTGATCGCGTAGAGGGGGAAGAAAAACAAACGAAATAACTAAATAAATATAAGATCCTACATGAGTGGTGATTTCATACAATGTTTTAAGAAACTCGTTTCATAAAGTATGGTATGAAATCACCACGAGTGTAAGATCCGTCTTATCACATTACCACAATAACAACAACCATATATTTGAAGAAAAACTACTCTTCTGGTTACCAGTATATTTTTGGCATTAACCCATTCAACCCCAAGTAACTGACATGCAGAGGCGTATGATGGTTCTGGAAAGTGGTCCGGCCAAATTACTATCTTCGCCAGGGCCCGCAGTGTATATATTATTCTCGAAATGTGTTTATTAAAAAAAAAAAAAAAAAATCCGAAAAATGCCGGACCCGTAGATACGCCTATGCATGGACTGGTGCATGCTATTTTTAGACCAATAAATTAATAAGAAAATTACATTTGGACCAGTTCATTTATCAAAATGGGTAATTTTATCTAAAAATAGTAATAATTATTACTGGCAAAAAAGTGCAGATCCTGATGAGACGGCTCGTTACGAGCCGGCTCATCTGGATCTACACTTTTCATAAGCCTATTTAGAGGCCTGTGGGGTTGAAAGGGTTAAGCTGCATCCGTACGCGCAATAAATTGTCCCTGATATTCAAACAAGTTCAGGCAGAGCATTTGTATTCATATTTAGCATTTTATTGATTTAGCGGTTGATTTTCAACAAATTAAGCTTGAATACAAATAACATGTAATGTCTAGTGTAAGCTGTCAATGTCATGCCGCGACCAATCAGAATCCTTCCAGGTGTTACTAAACGTGTGGTCATACAATAATTTATGAGATGACTGTATTACACTGAAGTTGTGTGATATATACTATTAATGTTTTTTTGACTCGAGACTAATATACATATAGGTCCCTGTTAAAAACAGCACGACTCGGAACTAATATGTATAGGTCATTGTATATCACGGCAAGACTCGAGACTCATAGACCTATAGCACCATGTAGAACGAGGCAAGACTCGAGACTCATAGACCTATAGCACCACGTAGAACGTGGCAAGACTCGAGACTCATAGACCTATAGCACCACGTAGAACGTGGCAAGACTCGAGACTCATAGACCTATAGCACCACGTAGCACGAGGCAAGAATCCAGACGCATAGACCTATAGCACCACGTAGCACGAGGCAAGAATCCAGACGCATATACCTATAGCACCACGTAGCACGAGGCAAGAATCCAGACGCATAGACCTATAGCACCACGTAGCACGAGGCAAGAATCCAGACTCATAGACCTATAGCACCACATAGCACGAGGCAAGAATCCAGACTCATATACCTATAGCACCACGTAGCACGGGGCAAGAATCCAGACGCATAGACCTATAGCACCACGTAGCACGAGGCAAGAATCCAGACGCATAAACCTATAGCACCACGTAGCACGAGGCAAGAATCCAGACGCATAGACCTATAGCACCACGTAGAACGAGGCAAGACTCGAGACTCGTATATCTATAGCGTCCTATATCTATCGTAAAGTTACCATCTACCTTAACACAATTGGCGCATGCTATTTTGGAATATAAACACATGGAGTGCTGACAGAAGTGACGTTCGATTGCATACGCCGAGATGATTTGGAAACTGAAATCTGTTAAATGTAGTCTGATAAACATAATTACTATGTGTACAACCACACATGGTTTCTCCAAATAACGTTGTCAATGAAGGGAAACGTATGTATTACACGTTATTTACAAATGCTATGTGATTTAGACATATCCTGATGCTAATTAAAGTAATTGATCTTACTACATTCTTCTAACAGTACTTGATATGTTGTTCCTGTAAACAAAGAACACATCTACCATTGTTAAATCTGCAATAAAGAACGGATATAGCCGGTCTATTTTACGGCTGTTGAATTTTGCTCCACCGACGAAATAACACACGTATGTATTCGTTCATTGCATTGTAGTGGGTTATGTTAGAATGGAAATACTATGTACACACGTATGTATTCGTTCATTGCATTGTAGTGGGTTATGTTAGAATGGAAATACTATGTACACACGTATGTATTCGTTCATTGCATTGTAGTGGGTTATGTTAGAATGGAAATACTATGTACACACGTATGTATTCGTTCATTGCATTGTAGTGGGTTATGTTAGAATGGAAATACTATGTACACACGTATGTATTCGTTCATTGCATTGTAGTGGGTCATGTTAGAATGGAAATACTATGTACACACGTATGTATTCGTTCATTGCATTGTAGTGGGTTATGTTAGAATGGAAATACGATGTACACACGTATGTATTCGTTCATTGTATTGTAGTGGGTTATGTTAGAATGGAAATACTATGTGCACACGAATGTATTCGTGCATTGTATTGGGTTATGTTAGAATGTAAATACTATGTGTCTTGCTGTTGTTTATCGGCGAATAAAACACGGTTTGGAGTTCTGAGGCGCGGGGGTTAACCACGGCGTCCGTGGTCCATCGGCGGGTTTGGATTTGAAGGGTGGCTACTCGGCCACGGCTCGTATGGAGTGTCTTCGAACAAGATACTTCACACACATTGCTTAGTACTTGCTAACATATTATAGACCGACTAAGCATGCCCAGTAAGACATGGCTCGGTCCTGCAAAGGGTTTGACATAAATGGAAAATAAATAAATACTAAACACATTACACATAGCAGTGCAGTAACCAGAATATGAAAATAACCGAGGATAAACGTCCAGGGTGGTTCGGGGACCTGCGAACTTCTATTCAGATGTGTAAATACCATTGAACAGATAGGCGTTTCTATTGTTTGCCTGTTGTTTCCTATGTTTGTTATGCTGTTACCTGTAAAATTCTAACCGAGGCGAGTGCCTCGTTCGCCTCAGTGTGGTTACGGTTGCATAGTATAGTTGTAATATTCAATACACACAATACAGGAAGCAATGCTAGATACAATGTTTAACTTAGTATTGTCACACGCTTAGACTAGCTAGTCCGTCCCACATAATCGCTCGTCTAATAAAAGTCCATAAATAAAATATATAAATAATTTATTTATTTATGTATCTTTAAAGGTTAATATCTAGAATTGGTTAGAGATCTGCCTCCTTAATGTAAATGCATTCATCTCGTAACATATAATATTAATGAATTGTATACATCTATCATATCTGTCTGTCCGTCTATCTAACTATCAATGGCGGTCCACAACTAAGTAATGAGATTACTCCGCTAATAGGAGAACATTTTGGAAGGCCCACGAGTAGTTTTAATATACGGTTTTATTTTACTTAATTGCTATAGTACTTAGACTTATTACAATGTGGCTCTCGGGGTCTCGAGCGTTTAATGTCACAGACTTCAAATCAATTTCCCCTCACCGCTGTAGGTTCGAATCCGGTTGACATGCTGGGGTAGGTGGTTCTCTCCGTGTGCCCGTCGGTAGCTGAACTACTGCTCAGAGGGGCATCTGGGGTCTTCCTCCACCAATACTAGCTGGAGAGTCGCATTTTTGACCTAAGCGATTGGTGTAACGTTAAGCATAAAAAACAAATACTCGAACTATCTGACTTATCTGGCTTCACATGTGTTGCAAATATAATGCTGAAGTCACATGAGGACTCAAGATTGTATTAATCTTCGCCCATTGCTGTTCAGCGACACCCACAATCATAGTCGTTACGCTGTGTTCTTTGGGAATAGTGCAAGATTCAAGACAAGCCAATTCCAGATGCACCTCTGGTTCTTTTGCATGCCCGGTGAGTGGCAACGATGCACGGAGCCACGTTTTATAGTTCCATCGGAAGGACTCTTAATATTACTACGGATGAACGGGAGTTTGGACGCACGACCCCTAGACGTTCAGACCATTATATCCACTGACCAGCCCCAAGCTTGAGAACATAGGAAATTAGACGCTTACATAATTATCGTAGATCTCTATCAGTCGGAACTCATCAATACACTACAGGCTTACAACTGTTTTGCTAACAAAATTTAATGACTGCATCATGTTTGCGGATACAGTTAGGAACGTATCTGAGAAATATAGTATTGGATGGGATAATCAATACGGCACTTCGTGGCGGTTAAAGGTTCTCTATGGTTATTGGTAATTCAAACGATTTTTATAGAGGCCGCCAGCAAGGTGGATCGATACGGCTTATGTCCGTTCCGTGTATTTACTTGGGTATGAAATACCTGTTACGATTATGAACATATGTTTAGTGTTTCTCTTGGGGACAGTTATATATATTGATATAGGCAGCTGTAAAATACAAATGTGTGCTGGTGATCAACACCATATAAAAGCCACTTGCTGTATTACGCTCCAGAGACAATGTTATGAATATATTCAAACTACGTACCACAATTTGCATATTGTAGGCGTGCTCAGTGATACATGTAGACATATATTCATCATTCGCCGCCGCGGAAAACGGTTACATATGATAGGAGTGTACGGAGCCCGTATATCCGAGTATATGGGAGTGTACGGATCCATCCCGTATATCCGAGTATATGTGAGTGTACGGATCTATCCCGTATATCCGAGTATATGGGAGTGTACGGAGCCCGTATATCCGAGTATATGGGAGTGTACGGAGTCCGTATATCCGAGTATATGGGAGTGTACGGATCCATCCCGTATGTCCGAGTATATGGGAGTGTACGGAGCATGTATATCCGAGTATATGGGAGTGTACGGATCCATCCCGTATGTCCGAGTATATGGGAGTGTACGGAGCATGTATATCCGAGTATATGGAAGTGTACGGAGTCCGTATATCCGAGTATATGGGAGTGTACGGAGTCCGTATATCCGAGTATATGGGAGTGTACGGATCCATCCCGTATGTCCGAGTATATGGGAGTGTACGGAGCATGTATATCCGAGTATATGGGAGTGTACGGAGCATGTATATCCGAGTATATGGGAGTGTACGCAGCCTGTATATCCGAGTATATGGAAGTGTACGGAGTCCGTATATCCGAGTATATGGGAGTGTACGGAGCCTGTATATCCGAGTATATGGGAGTGTACGGAGCCTGTATATCCGAGTATATGGGAGTGTTCGCAGCCCGTATATCCGAGTATATGGGAGTGTACGGAGCCTGTATATCCGAGTATATGGGAGTGTACGGAGCATGTATATCCGAGTATAGGAGTGTACGGAGCATGTATATCTGAGTATATGGGAGTGTACGGAGCCTGTATATCCGAGTATATGGGAGTGTACGGAGCCCGTATATCCGAGTATATGGGAGTGTACGGAGCCCGTATATCCGAGTATACGGGAGTGTACGGAGCCCGTATATCCGAGTATATGGGAGTGTACGGAGCCCGTATATCCGAGTATATGGAAGTGTACGGAGTCCGTATATCCGAGTATATGGGAGTGTACGGAGCCTGTATATCCGAGTATATGGGAGTGTACGGAGCCCGTATATCCGAGTATATGGGAGTGTACGGATCCATCCCGTATATCCGAGTATATGGGAGTGTACGGAGCATGTATATCCGAGTATATGGGAGTGTACGGAGCCCGTATATCCGAGTATATGGAAGTGTACGGAGTCCGTATATCCGAGTATATGGGAGTGTACGGAGCCTGTATATCCGAGTATATGGGAGTGTACGGAGCCCGTATATCCGAGTATATGGGAGTGTACGGATCCATCCCGTATATCCGAGTATATGGGAGTGTACGGAGCATGTATATCCGAGTATATAGGAGTGTACGGAGCATGTATATCCGAGTATATGGAAGTGTACGGATCCATCCCGTATATCCGAGTATATGGGAGTGTACGGAGCCTGTATATCCGAGTATATGGAAGTGTACGGATCCATCCAGTATATCCGAGTATATAGGAGTGTACGGAGCCTGTATATCCGAGTATATGGGAGTGTACGGAGCCCGTATATCGGAGTATATGGGAGTGTACGGATCCATCCCGTATATCCGAGTATATGGGAGTGTACGGAGCATGTATATCCGAGTATATGGGAGTGTACGGAGCCTGTATATCCGAGTATATGGGAGTGTACGGAGCATGTATATCCGAGTATATGGGAGTGTACGGAGCCCGTATATCCGAGTATATGGGAGTGTACGGAGCCTGTATATCCGAGTATATGGGAGTGTACGGAGCCCGTATATCCGAGTATATGGAGTGTACGGAGCATGTATGTCCGAGTATATGGGAGTGTACGGAGCCTGTATATCCGAGTATATGGGAGTGTACGGAGCCCGTATATCCGAGTATATGGAAGTGTACGGAGCATGTATATCGGAGTATATGGGAGTGTACGGAGCCCGTATATCCGAGTATATGGGAGTGTACGGAGCCAGTATATCGGAGTATATGGGTGTGTACGCAGCCCGTATATTCGAGTATATGGGAGTGTACGGAGCCCGTATATCGGAGTATATGGGTGTGTACGCAGCCCGTATATCGGAGTATATGGGAGTGTACGGAGCCCGTATATCCGAGTATATGGGAGTGTACGGAGCCCGTATATCCGAGTATATGGGAGTGTACGGAGCCCGTATATCCGAGTATATGGGAGTGTACGGAGTCCGTATATCCGAGTATATGGGAGTGTACGGAGTCCGTATATCCGAGTATATGGGAGTGTACGGAGTCCGTATATCCGAGTATATGGGAGTGTACGGATCCATCCCGTATATCCGAGTATATGGGAGTGTACGCAGCCTGTATATCCGAGTATATGGGAGTGTACGGAGCCTGTATATCCGAGTATATGGGAGTGTACGGAGCCTGTATATCCGAGTATATGGGAGTGTACGGAGCCCGTATATCCGAGTATATGGGAGTGTACGGATCCATCCCGTATATCCGAGTATATGGGAGTGTACGGAGCCTGTATATCCGAGTATATGGGAGTGTACGGAGCCTGTATATCCGAGTATATGGGAGTGTACGGAGCCCGTATATCCGAGTATATGGGAGTGTACGGGGCCTGTATATCCGAGTATATGGGAGTGTACGGAGCCCGTATATCCGAGTATATGGGAGTGTACGGAGCCCGTATATCCGAGTATATGGGAGTGTACGCAGCCTGTATATCCGAGTATATGAGAGTGTACGGAGCCCGTATATCCGAGTATATGGGAGTGTACGGAGCCCGTATATCCGAGTATATGGGAGTGTACGCAGTCTGTATATCCGAGTATATGGGAGTGTACGCAGTCTGTATATCCGAGTATATGGGAGTGTACGCAGCCCGTATATCCGAGTATATGGGAGTGTACGCAGCTGTATATCCGAGTATATGGGAGTGTACGGAGCATGTATATCCGAGTATATGGGAGTGTACGGAGCCCGTATATCCGAGTATATGGGAGTGTACGCAGCCCGTATATCGGAGTATATGGGAGTGTACGGAGCCCGTATATCCGAGTATATGGGAGTGTACGGAGCCTGTATATCCGAGTATATGAGAGTGTACGGAGCCCGTATATCCGAGTATATGGGAGTGTACGGAGCCCGTATATCCGAGTATATGGGAGTGTACGGAGCCCGTATATCCGAGTATATGGGAGTGTACGGAGCCGGTATATCGGAGTATATGGGAGTGTACGGAGCCCGTATATCGGAGTATATGGGAGTGTACGGAGCCGGTATATCGGAGTATATGGAAGTGTACGGAGCCCGTATATCCGAGTATATGGGAGTGTACGGAGCCTGTATATCCGAGTATATGGGAGTGTACGGAGCCGGTATATCCGAGTATATGGGAGTGTACGGAGCCCGTATATCCGAGTATATGGAAGTGTACGGAGCCGGTATATCCGAGTATATGGGAGTGTACGGAGCCCGTATATCCGAGTATATGGGAGTGTACGGAGCCGGTATATCGGAGTATATGGGAGTGTACGGAGCCCGTATATCCGAGTATATGGGAGTGTACGGAGCATGTATATCCGAGTATATGGGAGTGTACGGAGCCCGTATATCCGAGTATATGGGAGTGTACGGAGCATGTATATCCGAGTATATGGGAGTGTACGGAGCCCGTATATCCGAGTATATGGGAGTGTACGGAGCATGTATATCCGAGTATATGGGAGTATACGGAGCATGTATATCCGAGTATATGGGAGTGTACGGAGCCCGTATATCCGAGTATATGGGAGTGTACGGAGCATGTATATCCGAGTATATGGGAGTGTACGGAGCCCGTATATGCGAGTATATGGGAGTGTACGGAGCATGTATATCCGAGTATATGGGAGTGTACGGAGCCCGTATATCCGAGTATATGGGAGTGTACGGAGCATGTATATCCGAGTATATGGGAGTGTACGGAGCCCGTATATCCGAGTATATGGGAGTGTACGGAGCATGTATATCCGAGTATATGGGAGTGTACGGAGCCCGTATATCCGAGTATATGGGAGTGTACGCAGCCTGTATATCCGAGTATATGAGAGTGTACGGAGCCCGTATATGCGAGTATATGGGAGTATACGGAGCATGTATATCCGAGTATATGGGAGTGTACGGATCCATCCCGTATATCCGAGTATATGGGAGTGTACGGAGCCCGTATATGCGAGTATATGAGAGTGTACGCAGCCCGTATATCCGAGTATATGGGAGTGTACGGAGCCCGTATATCCGAGTATATGGGAGTGTACGGAGCCTGTATATCCGAGTATATGGGAGTGTACGCAGCCTGTATATCCGAGTATATGGGAGTGTACGCAGCCTGTATATCCGAGTATATGGGAGTGTATGGAGCATGTATATCCGAGTATATGGGAGTGTATGGAGCCCGTATATCCGAGTATATGGGAGTGTACGGAGCCCGTATATCCGAGTATATGGGAGTGTACGGAGTCCGTATATCCGAGTATATGGGAGTGTACGGAGTCCGTATATCCGAGTATATGGGAGTGTACGGAGTCCGTATATCCGAGTATATGGGAGTGTACGGATCCATCCCGTATATCCGAGTATATGGGAGTGTACGCAGCCTGTATATCCGAGTATATGGGAGTGTACGGAGCCTGTATATCCGAGTATATGGGAGTGTACGGAGCCTGTATATCCGAGTATATGGGAGTGTACGGAGCCCGTATATCCGAGTATATGGGAGTGTACGGATCCATCCCGTATATCCGAGTATATGGGAGTGTACGGAGCCTGTATATCCGAGTATATGGGAGTGTACGGAGCCTGTATATCCGAGTATATGGGAGTGTACGGAGCCCGTATATCCGAGTATATGGGAGTGTACGGGGCCTGTATATCCGAGTATATGGGAGTGTACGGAGCCCGTATATCCGAGTATATGGGAGTGTACGGAGCCCGTATATCCGAGTATATGGGAGTGTACGCAGCCTGTATATCCGAGTATATGAGAGTGTACGGAGCCCGTATATCCGAGTATATGGGAGTGTACGGAGCCCGTATATCCGAGTATATGGGAGTGTACGCAGTCTGTATATCCGAGTATATGGGAGTGTACGCAGTCTGTATATCCGAGTATATGGGAGTGTACGCAGCCCGTATATCCGAGTATATGGGAGTGTACGCAGCCTGTATATCCGAGTATATGGGAGTGTACGGAGCATGTATATCCGAGTATATGGGAGTGTACGGAGCCCGTATATCCGAGTATATGGGAGTGTACGCAGCCCGTATATCCGAGTATATGGGAGTGTACGGAGCCCGTATATCCGAGTATATGGGAGTGTACGGAGCCTGTATATCCGAGTATATGAGAGTGTACGGAGCCCGTATATCCGAGTATATGGGAGTGTACGGAGCCCGTATATCCGAGTATATGGGAGTGTACGGAGCCCGTATATCCGAGTATATGGGAGTGTACGGAGCCGGTATATCGGAGTATATGGGAGTGTACGGAGCCCGTATATCCGAGTATATGGGAGTGTACGGAGCCCGTATATCCGAGTATATGGAAGTGTACGGAGCCCGTATATCCGAGTATATGGGAGTGTACGGAGCCGGTATATCCGAGTATATGGGAGTGTACGGAGCCGGTATATCCGAGTATATGGGAGTGTACGGAGCCCGTATATCCGAGTATATGGGAGTGTACGGAGCCGGTATATCCGAGTATATGGGAGTGTACGGAGCCCGTATATCCGAGTATATGGGAGTGTACGGAGCCGGTATATCGGAGTATATGGGAGTGTACGGAGCCCGTATATCCGAGTATATGGGAGTGTACGGAGCATGTATATCCGAGTATATGGGAGTGTACGGAGCCCGTATATCCGAGTATATGGGAGTGTACGGAGCATGTATATCCGAGTATATGGGAGTGTACGGAGCCCGTATATCCGAGTATATGGGAGTGTACGGAGCATGTATATCCGAGTATATGGGAGTATACGGAGCATGTATATCCGAGTATATGGGAGTGTACGGAGCCCGTATATCCGAGTATATGGGAGTGTACGGAGCATGTATATCCGAGTATATGGGAGTGTACGGAGCCCGTATATGCGAGTATATGGGAGTGTACGGAGCATGTATATCCGAGTATATGGGAGTGTACGGAGCCCGTATATCCGAGTATATGGGAGTGTACGGAGCATGTATATCCGAGTATATGGGAGTGTACGGAGCCCGTATATCCGAGTATATGGGAGTGTACGCAGCCTGTATATCCGAGTATATGAGAGTGTACGGAGCCCGTATATGCGAGTATATGGGAGTATACGGAGCATGTATATCCGAGTATATGGGAGTGTACGGATCCATCCCGTATATCCGAGTATATGGGAGTGTACGGAGCCCGTATATGCGAGTATATGAGAGTGTACGCAGCCCGTATATCCGAGTATATGGGAGTGTACGGAGCCCGTATATCCGAGTATATGGGAGTGTACGGAGCCTGTATATCCGAGTATATGGGAGTGTACGCAGCCTGTATATCCGAGTATATGGGAGTGTACGCAGCCTGTATATCCGAGTATATGGGAGTGTATGGAGCATGTATATCCGAGTATATGGGAGTGTATGGAGCCCGTATATCCGAGTATATGGGAGTGTACGGAGCCCGTATATCCGAGTATATGGGAGTGTACGGAGTCCGTATATCCGAGTATATAGGAGTGTACGGAGCCCGTATATCCGAGTATATGGGAGTGTACGGAGCCTGTATATCCGAGTATATGGGAGTGTACGGAGCCAGTATATCCGAGTATATGGGAGTGTACGGAGCCCGTATATCCGAGTATATGGGAGTGTACGCAGCCTGTATATCCGAGTATATGAGAGTGTACGGAGCCCGTATATCCGAGTATATGGGAGTGTACGGAGCCCGTATATCCGAGTATATGGGAGTGTACGCAGCCCGTATATCGGAGTATATGGGAGTGTACGGAGCCCGTATATCCGAGTATATGAGAGTGTACGGAGCCCGTATATCCGAGTATATGAGAGTGTACGGAGCCCGTATATCCGAGTATATGGGAGTGTACGGAGCCCGTATATCCGAGTATATGGGAGTGTACGGAGCCCGTATATGCGAGTATATGGGAGTGTACGGAGCCCGTATATGCGAGTATATGGGAGTGTACGGAGCCCGTATATCCGAGTATATGAGAGTGTACGGAGCCCGTATATCCGAGTATATGGGAGTGTGTGGAGCCTGTATATCCGAGTATATGGGAGTGTACGCAGCCCGTATATCCGAGTATATGGGAGTGTTCGCAGCCCGTATATCCGAGTATATGGGAGTGTACGCAGCCTGTATATCCGAGTATATGGGAGTGTACGCAGTCTGTATATCCGAGTATATGGGAGTGTACGCAGCCTGTATATCCGAGTATATGGGAGTGTACGGAGCCCGTATATCCGAGTATATGGGAGTGTACGGAGCCTGTATATCCGAGTATATGGGAGTGTACGGAGCCCGTATATCCGAGTATATATGGGAGTGTACGCAGCCTGTATATCCGAGTATATGGGAGTGTACGGAGCCCGTATATCCGAGTATACGGGAGTGTACGGAGCCCGTATATCCGAGTATATGAGAGTGTACGGAGCCCGTGAAGATCCGAGTGCACATGACTGTATAGAGCTCGTATATCCGATTGCGTGGACGTGTACGGAACCCGTGAAGCTCCGAGTGCACATGACTGTATAGAGCTCGTATATCCGATTGCGTGGACGTGTACGGAGCCCGTGAAGCTCCGAGTGCACATGTCTGCATAGAGCCCGTCTATCCGAGTGTCATTTCGTTTATTCATAGCCACTACCCAGATGCGTGTGTACGAAGAACTTGTAGTCGGGCAAAAATAGACCCAGAGATGTAGAATGTTGAAGTATTTCCCTTTATCTTCCTATAGTAACCAGTCTGTATGCCTCGGAGGAGTCGAGTAATTATATCCAGGTTGATGATTGAGCTTATTTACCCTCGATCCGATCCTTACTACCGATCTATGAATGAGCGAATATTTAGAGCTTAATCGACATGCCTCAAATAACATGTCGGCTCAAACAACGTCACGCTTGACAACGCTGTGTTGTATTTGTATTCAATCGAGCTAAAGTAAATGTGTGTACTTTTTTAGCGTAATAATATATTATGCTCCAGAAAAACACAGAATCACCATGTATAAATATATTTATCACCTAACGTTGTGTGTATTCAGTGTAATACAGCCATGACATATTGTCTTATATGTGCACACGTGTAATAACACCTGTAATGATTCTGATTGGTCGCAGCATGACATTGACAGCTTGCAAAGCAAATTAGACAAATACATTTTGTGTTCATGATTTATTTGTTGAAAATCAACTGTTTAGATCAATAACATGCTATATATGCACTAGCGCGATTATCAGGGACTATTTACTACGGCATACAGATTATGTAATAAGGCTAAACAATATACTGGCAATTTTTTCTTCAAATTTATGGTTGTTATTACTGTGGGAATGTGATAAAAAGGATCTTAATCTCGTGGTTATATCATGCCACGTTTTATGAAACTGGTTTTGGAATTTTGCTATTAATATAAATAAAGTAAGTACAATGGGCCGTGTGGCAAGTACTTATAGGTACAATGCAATATCGTTAGTAGTATCATGAAATATAGCCTGACAGATAGATGAATGTTTTAAAGCGACACTCCATCGGTGAAAACGCAAATGTCTGCAGAATATAATTTCACCAAATAAACAAACGTCGTATACGCGGTTTGTTGACATAGCAAAATAATGTAAATAGGGTCGACAATCATGCGTAATACAATGCGTGTATCCGGAATAACATGATTTATGTTACATATTTACCGTTATATCTCACATCTGTGCATATGCATATTTATTTGTAGACTAATCTTAGCTAAATTATCTCTAAACGAAAGTATCCCAAGCGTGGATGACTGTTATATATGAAATCCTACTTTCACTTTTGAAGTTTGTAGACCATAAAAACACTATTTATTGATTCAATGTTAGTGTTCGAATGTAGTGAGCAGAATTTGTTGTACCAATACGTGAAAAAATGCATTTTATTTGCTTTTTGCGATGTACTGTCGCTTTAATGTATATGCACGTGATCTACCAATGACAAACATAAGTTACACCTGACATCCAAGATCGATTGTTTATGTACACATGATGATGGTAAAGAAAACGTATTTCATCTATGCAACATTGACTTTTCCGAAGTAACGTTTTAGAATATATAACAGCTGTAAGCAAGTTCATGTGCGGGGCAAATATAACGGTGATTATATTGAGCTGTTCTGCTATTAAACTGCTTCCGCAATAAAGCGCTTACTCAGCGTGTGTTAGCTCTCTTGTCAACCCTTAGCCTGCCATACAAATTGGACGGAATGTGCATACAACATAGACCCAGATCAGCCGCTCCGTAATGCAGCGTCTGCTCAGGATCTATGTTGTTTGCCATTCAGACAAGTGCTTTAGCTCAACTATCCGAATAGCAAACATCATAGAACCTGATCAGATGACACTTTCTGTGCCATCTGATATAGCTCTATGCTGTTTGCAAAAGCGACTTCAGTCGTTATTGGCAGGTTATTGGTTAATAGGAGTAAAAGTAAAAGTAAAGTGTTTGTTTATTATAGTGTCACCCCTATTTAAAGGGCCAGCCATTTCTGACTTATGAGACACCTCTTTTTTATGAACATAAGTACTTCCCGAATCCATGTTTGTGTGCCAGACTTCACGCTGGTAGGCAATCGGTAACCATTATTTAACTAGCTGGCGGCTCACCAACCGGCCATATCAGAACGAACCCCTGACGAGATTCGAACCTTCGACCTCCCGCTCCGTAGGCGGACGCCTTAACCACAATATTACTCATTGGATTATCAATATTAATGTGCTGCAATTTGACGAAATATCGAAGTGATGTGCTAACTGTTTTAATATTCTAAAAATATATCAAAATAATTGCCATGAATCACTTAGCAGAATGTAGGCTGCAGACCATTTGTGGGTGTGTGTATGTGTGCGTGCGTGCGTGCGTGCGTGCGTGCGTGCGTGCGTGCGTGCGTGCGTGCGTGCGTGCGTGCGTGCGTGCGTGCGTGCGTGCGTGCGTGCGTGCGTGCGTGCGTGCGTGCGTGCGTGCGTGCGTGCGTGCGTGCGTGCGTGCGTGCGTGCGTGCGTGCGTGCGTGCGTGCGTGCGTGCGTGCGTGCGTGCGTGCGTGCGTGCGTGCGTGCGTGCGCGTGCGTGCGTGCGTGTGCGTGCGTGCGTGCGTGCGTGCGTGTGTGCGTGCGTGCGTGCGTGCGTGCGTGCGTGCGTGCGTGCGTGCGTGCGTGCGTGCGTGCGTGCGTGCGTGCGTGCGTGCGTGCGT